>CAUYPK010076028.1:0-24135 GCA_963574355.1 Loris lydekkerianus
ATTAAAAGTAGAAAAAAATGAACAGCATCAACGTATAGAGTACAAAATTCTCCATCGATCAGTATATACCACGACACAGTAGAATAAATATTTATTGAGATATGGAGCTACAAAAACACATGACATTAAAACGGACAAAACCTTTGAAACAACCTAATAAATGTCCTTTGAGGTACTCCCCCCCCCACCCCCAGAATAGGGCAGTTTTGTCTGCATTATAAACATGTTCAAACAGATATCCTTTCCCCTCTGATTTTCTTTTTATTAATTTTTTTGAGACAGAGTCTCACTGTGTCTCCGTGGGTAGTGTGCTGTGGTGTCACAGCTCACAGCAACCTCAAACTCTTGGGCTTAAGCAATTCTCTTGCCTCAGCCTCCTGAGTAGCTGAGACTAGGCACCCACCACAATGCCCGGCTATTTTTTGGTTGTAGTTGTCATTGTTGTTTAGCAGGCCTAGTCTAGGCTCGGACCTGCTATCCTTGGTGTATGTGGCTGGCACCCTACTCACTGAGCTATGGGTGCCCAGCCTCCTCTAATTTTGTTAATGGTCTGAGACCTTATCTTGGCAAAAGCTGCTTCTCCTATTATTTAGCTTTTTTTTTTTTTTTTTTTAAATTAAATCATAACTATATACACTGAAGCATTTATGGGGTACGATGTGCTGATTTTATATACATTTTGGAATGATTACATCAAACTGATTAACATAGCCTTCGCCTCACTTTATTGTCTTAAGACATTTACACTCTACACGTAATAGATTTGACAAGAACCCTTGCAATTTGCACCACAGGTCTGGTTCCATCGTTTATCCTCCCTCCATCCCTCCTCCCCTTTGTTCCCCCTCTTCTTCCTTCCTTCCTCCTGGGCTATAGTTGTGTTTTATCTTACATATGAAACTATGGGTGATTATAAATTGGTTTCATAATAGTACTGAGTACATTTGATACTTTTTCTTCTGTTCTTGAGATACTTAACTAAGAAGAGTATGTTCCAGCTTCATCCATGTAAACATAAAAGAGGTAAAGTCTCCATCTTTTTTAAGGCTGCATAATATTTCATGGTCTACATATACCACAATTTATTAATCCATTCATGTGTCGATGGGGACCTGGACTTCTTCCATGACGTGGCAATTACAAATTGAGCTTCAATAAACAATCTGGTGCAAATGTCTTTGTTGTAAAGTGATTTTTGGTCTTTTGGATATATACCTAGTAGAGGAATTGCAGGTTTGAATGGCAGGTCTACTTTTAGATCGCAAAGTGTTCTCCAAACTTTTTTCCCAAAGGGATGTATTAGCTTGCACTCCCACCAGCAGTGCAGAAGCGTTCCCTTTCCTCCACATCCATGCCAACAGTTGTAGTTTGGAGATTTTGTTAATGTGTACTACTCTTACAGGAGTTAGATGATATCTCAAAGTGGTTTAATCTGATGATTAAAGATGATGAGCATTTTTTCATGTGTCTGTAGGTCATGTGTCTGTCTTCACAGAAGCTTCTGTTCTGCACCTATCTTGTTCAGAGAAGTCTCTTATCCACAATGAAATGGGATCACTTGTTCTTTTCTTTTTTCTTATTCTTTTTTTTTTTTTTTTTTTTTTTTTTTTGAGACAGAGCCTCAAGCTGTCACCCTGGGTAGAGTGCCATGGCATCACAGTTCACAGTAAACTCTAACTCCTGGGCTTAAGTGATTTTCTTGCCTCAGCCTGCCAAGTAGCTGGGACTACAGGTGCCCACCACAATGCCTGGCTATTTTTTGGTTGTAGTTGTCATTGTTGTTTGGCAGGTCTGGGCTGGATTCGAGCCTGCCAGCTCTGGTGTACGTGGCTGACATCTTAGCCACTTGAGCTACAGGTGCTGAACCATTTGTTCTTTTCCTATTAGTAAGCTTGTATTCTCTGTGGATTCTGGTTATCAAACCTTTATCAGAAACATAAACTGAAAATATTTTTTCCCATTCTGAGGGCTGTCTGCTTGCTTTACTTACTGTGTTCCTGGCTGTGTAGAAGCTTTTTAGTTTGATCAGATCCCAGTAATGTATTTATGGTATTGCTTCAATTGCCTGGGTGGGTCCTCCTGACAAAGTAATCTCCCAGACCAATTTCTTTAAATGTTTCCTCTGCACTCTCTCCAAGTATCTTTATAGTTCCATGTCTTAAGTTTAAATCTTTTATCCAGTGAGAATCAATTTTTGTTAATGGTGAAAGGTGTGAGTCCAGTTTCAGTCTTCTACAAGTTGAAGACAATTCACCCAGCACCATTTGTTAAATAGGGACTCTTGCCCCCAATTTATGTTTTTGATAGGCTTATCAAAGATCAAATTACAATAAGAGGCTGGATTCATCTCTTGGTTCTCTATTCTGTTCCATACATCTACCTGTCTATTTTTGAGCCAGTACCATGCTGTTTTGATCACTATAGATTTAGAGTATAGTTTGAAGTCTGATAGTGTGATTCCTCCTGATTTGTTTTTATTTCTGAGTAATATCTTGGCTATTTGAGTTTTTTTCTGATTCCATATAAAAGGAAGTACTATTTTTTCCAGATTTTTAAAGTATGACAATGGTGCTTTGTTAAAATGTACATACTGTCCAAACTATTGCTTTGGACAGTACGTGTATTTTAACAATGTTGATTCTTCCCAGCCATGACCATGGTATGTTTTTCCATTTGTTAACATCGTCAGCTATTCCTTTTCTCAGAGTTTCATAGTTCTCTTTATAGAGATCTTTCACGTCCTTTGTTAGGTAAATTCCCAAATATTATATCTTCTTTGGCACTACTGTAAAAGGAATAGAGTCCCTGACTGTTTTTGCAACTAGACTATTGTTGGTATATATAAAAGCTACTGATTTGTGAGTATTGATTTTCTATCCTGAGACGTTTTTGTTATTCCTTGATCACTTCTAAGAGTTTTGTAGTTGAGTCCATAGGGTTTTTCAGGAATAAAATCATATCATCTGTGAACAGTAAAAGTTTGATCTCCTCTGTTCCTGTTTGTATATCCTTGATCACCTTCTCTTGCCTGATGGTGACAGCTAAGACTTTCATTACAGTGTTAAAAGCAGTGGAAACAATGGGCAACCTTGCCAGGTTCCTGATCTAAGTAGAAATGTTTTCAGTTTTACTCCATTCAGTATGATATTGGCTGTGGGTTTGCTGTAGATGGCCTTATCAGTTTAAGAAATGTCCCTTCTATACCTATTTTCTTAAGTGGTCTGATCATGAAAGGATGCTAGATATTATCAAAAGCTTTTTCTGCATCAATTGAGAAAATGATATGGTCTTTGGTTTTATTTTGTTTATGTGATGTATTATATTTATAGATTTACATATATTGAACCAACCTTGAGACCCTGGGATAAAACCAGCCTGGTCATGGTATATAATTCGTGTGATGTATTGCTGGATTCTGTTTCCTAGGATCTTATGGAATATTTTTGCATCTATATTCATTAATAATATTGGCCTATAATTTTCTTTCCTTGTTGGGTCTTTTCCTGGTTTGGGGATCAGGCTGGTATTTCCTTCATAGAATGTGTTGGGAAGTATTCCTTCTTTTTCTATGTTTTGGAAAAGATTATGTAATATAGGTACTAGTTACCCTTTGAAGCAGAGGTCCTCAAACTTTTTAAACGGGGCCAGTTCATGTCTCTCAGACTGTTGGAGGGCTGGACTATAGTTAAAAAAAAAAAACCTATGAACAAATTCCTATGCACACTGCACATTTCTTATTTTGAAGTAAAAAAACAAAATAAGAACAAATACAATCACACCATCTCATGTGGCCCGCAGGCCTTAGTTTGAGGACCCCTGCTTTAAGATTTGGTAGAATTCTGATGTGAAGCCATCAGGTCCCAGACTTTTTTGGGGGAGATTTCATACAGTTGATGCTATTGCAGTACTTGACATAGGTCTATTCAACATTTCCAATTCTTTCTGGCTGAGTCTAAGAAGGTGGCATGCTTCCAAGCATTGGGCTATTTCCTTCAGATTTTCATATTTCTGAGAATATAGTTTTTTATAGTATTCATTAAGAATTTTTTAAATTTCTGGTGTCTGTTGTTATTTCTCCTTTATCATTTCTGATTGATGATATTAGGGGTTTTACTTTTCTCTTTCTGCTTAGGTTAGCCAAACATTTATAAATTTTGTTAATCTTTTCAAAAAGGCAAATTTTTGATTCATTGATCTTTTGATTAATTCTTTTGTTTTCGATTTCATTTAATTCTGCTCTAATTTTCATTATTTCCTTTCTTCTGCTGTAAGTTGTTTGGAAGTTGTTGAAGTTGTTTGTCCCATTAAGTTGTTGACTTCCTCTCTTTCTGTTCTCTTAAGGAAGGCCTGCAATGCTATAAATTCCCCTGTTAGGACTGCCTTTGCAGTATCCCACAGGTTCTGATAATTTATGTCTTCATTATTGTTTTGTTCCAGAAATTTGGTAATTTCCTTCTTAATCTCATCTAAACCCAGCTATCATACAGTTCAAGATTAGTTTCCATTAGTATTAAGATTCCTGCTGTTTTTGAGTTCAATTTTAATTCTGTGATGGTCTGAGAAAATACAAGGAATAATTTCTATTCTTTTAAATTTGCTGAGGGTAGGCTTTTGACCTAAGATGTGGTCAATTTTGAAGGATGTTCCATGGGCGGATGAGAGCAATGTGTGTTCAGTTGGGGTGAAATGTTCTATAGATGTCTGTTAACACCATTTGTTGTAGGGTCAAGTTTATGTCCAATATTTTTTTGTTTAGCTTATTATTGGAGATCTAGCCAACACTACCAAAGGAGTGTTAAGATCTCCAACTATTATGGTACTGGACTATTATGGTATTATTCATGTCTGTTAGGGTCTCCTTCGGATTTTTTTTAAAAAGTCCAAATTGAGGAGCATCCTGGTTGGGCACATAAATGTTAATAATTGAAATCTCTTCATTTTGAGTGTTTCCCTTGACAAATATCAAGTGATCATCCTTGCTTACCTTTGTTGGTTTAAAGCCTATTCAATCCGTGAATAAAATTGCAACCCCTGTTTTTTTCTGATTTGTTTGTCTGAATCATAGATGTCTACCCCTTTGCCCTGAGTCTATTTTTATCCTTTTAAGATAAGATGAGATTCTTGTGTGCAGCAGATATCTGGTCTGAGTTTATGTATCCAGTTAGCCAACATGTACCTCTTTAGAGGACAATTTAATTCTTTCACATTCATTGAAAGAATTGATGAGCTGGTAGTGTTTTTCGAAAGTCCAGTTGACTTTTTTTTTTCTTTTAACCTGGCGGCTGGGTTTGAACTCGCCACCTTCGGCATATGGGGCTGGTGGCCTACTCCTTTGAGCCACAGGTGCCACCCCCAGTTGAAATCTTTAATCCTTTCACCACTGTGGAAGTTGGGTTTTGATCAAAAATTTCTGAGTGAGTTTACCTTGGTGGTAGAGCATTGTGCTGGTTGCTGTGGAGGATAGGTCTGAGAATATCCTGGAGAGCTGGTTTAGTTATGGCAAATTTCTTCAACATGTGTATGTCATTAAAGTATTTGACTTCTCCATCACAAACGAAACTCAGTTTAGCTGGATACAGGATCCTGAGCTGAAAGTTGTTTTGTTTTAGGAGATTGAAGGTTGATGACCATCCTCTTCTGGGTTGAAAAGTTTCAGCTGAGAGATCTGCAGTCATTTTAATATTCTTCCCCTTGTAGGTTATGATTTTCTTACGTCTGACTGCTTGCAGAATTTCCTCCTTAATACTAGCTTTGGCAAAGTTAATTACAAAGTGTCTAGGAGATGCTTTGTTTGGATTAAGCCATGCTGGGGTTCTGAAACTGTCTGCTATGAGTTTCAGTGTCTCTTGCTATGCTGGGGAAGTTATCCTCGATTATATCTTGGAGTAGAGCATCTGTGCCTTTAGAAACATCCTCTTCACCTTCAGGGATTCCTGTAAGGCCAATGTTTGCTCTTTTAGAGTGGTCCCACAACTCTCTCAGGCAATGATCCATTTTTTCTCTCCACTTCTCTACCTCTTTGAGCATTTGGGAGCGTTCAAAAGCTTTGTCTTCAATTTCAGAGATCCTTTCTTCTGCTTGCTCCATTCTGTTACTGAGAAATTCTTCTGTATTTTTCAGATCTTTGAGGGCTGCAAATTTTTGCCTCAAGGTGTCAACATCTTCAGAGATTTTTGTCTTTGAATTCATTGAATTCTTAAGATAACTTTTGAATTACTCCTTGAATTTCTAGTTCTACCTTTACTTCAATTCTATTAATCTTATTTGCCATCCAAATTCTGAACTCGATTTCTGACATCTCAGCCATTTTTTTATGAATGAGATCTTCTGTTGTGTCTTCTTTGTCATTTCTTGGGGGAGTTGATCTACTCTGATTATTCATGTGGCCAGAATTTTTCTGCTGATTCCATCCCATGATTATTTGTCACCATTTGGTTAGAGAAGCTGGTAAGGTGAAATTAGATTGAGGGATCCTGGAGTTGTAATTAACCAGCCCTTTACCAAAAGGCTGGACTAGTGACTATGGCTTTTCCCATACAACTTTACAAAGGTCCCATTCAGTACTGCAGCCTGAGTCTCTGGGGATCTGCTTGGTGTGATGGGGCTAGATGACTCTGTTTTGTATTCAGCTAGTCTCTATCCAAAGCTAGTAAATCAGTGGCTTTGGGATGAAATCTCAGCTGTGGAGAAATACAAGCAACTAAGACACCCCAGCCCCCATGAGCAACAACTGAAAGGAGAATCAGACCCTCTCACTTCAATGCAACCAGGGCACAACCTTGGAGGGTCCCCGGGCAATCAGTCCAGGTCAAGAGTTCCTAACCAATTGTCTCGGTCAGCACTAATGCACATAAAGTGGGAGAGTTCAAAAGGTCTCCAGCAACTAGATAGCAGGCTACTGGCAGCTCAACTGTGACTTGGTCTGATGCTCTGCGGAGTCAGAAAGGCCTGCCTAGTAAAATAGTGCCTCCGTCCCCACCTTGCACCTCCATCACACCCAGTAACCCTGCAGGGCTGTGATCCAGTTCCCTCCAATGAGCAAAAGTGCCAGGGGATTTTTGCACCAGCCAGAGTCAAAGGGGAGTTGAGTTAATGCCTCCTTGGCCAGGCTGTCAAACTCAGCCACCAGCCAGCAGGGGGAGCTACCTCAGGTGCTTAACGGAAACACGGGAGTATTTCACCTGAGTTTGTTGCAAGCCATAGGTTAACAAAGCAGCAAATATTTTTCTCCTTCCAAGGTCACGCCTCTGCCCCAGCCGCACGGGTCCTCTGAATCCCTTCAGGGTGAGGTTTGGCTCCTTCTGGCAATCCACAGAATTGGGGAGGTGTATCTCTGAAATTTGACCCCGGCATGATCACTCTACTATTGCTGATGCTGCATAAAAGGTACCTCTGTCTGCTGCTGGTTTGCACTCTCTGAATCCCTTCAGAGTGAGGTTTGGCTCCTTCTGGCAATCCACAGAATTGGGGAGGTGTATCTCTGAAATTTGACCCCGGCATGCCACTCTACTATTGCTGATGCTGCATAAAAGGTACCTCTGTCTGCTGCTGGTTTGCACTTTTGCAAAGCCAGGCCAGACACCCTCCCCCATGCACCTTTCTGCACTGCTACTGAATTCACTGTTTCAGTGCAGGTGTGCTGCTGTAGCCCATGCAATGTCCAATTCTAGCAAAAAACTGCAGACTTTCTGGTCTCTGCAGGGGTTGGGCTTGTAGACCACCAGGCAAGGGGGGAAGGGTGGACTGAGAGTTAAAAATGGCAGGGAAAATATTTGTTCAATTTTCATGCCAGGCACGAGAACGCCCAGGCTCACAGCAGGGTGTCTCTGGAGTAGGAGCCTCTAGCGACTCTCTCCCATGGGGTGAGGCAAGAGGTCTTCAGTTCACTGCTTGCTTATAGAGATCATACAGCAAGCTACTCTCTTGGGGGATGGGACAGACACTTGTCCTCTTTGGAATGTGTTTTGTACCTGAAATTTGCTTCCTTGGAGTCACAGCTTGCCTCAGCAGGGAGGATGTGCAGTTATCAATCTTCTCTTTCAACTCAGATCTGGACCTTCACCTTTATTGGATTCTTTCTGGACATTACCTCTCCCTCTGGATGGTGCTTCTGTTGAAAGCTTGCTCCAGTCAGCCATTTTCCCTGTCCCCCTAATTTGGCTTTTTACGCCTAACCTCCTCCTAAAATTATCAAACCAACCATTACTGTTATTCTCCACCTTTAGATCCTTCACCTTCCTGTTGCTTCAAATCGTCATATATAATGACTTTGTTTTTTCTAAAATCATATTAGAGTCTATAGGTATGCCTTTCTTACAATAATCCTTCATTCGCATAGCAGTTGCATTTAAATAGGAGATTAAAAAGTATTTAGCAAAAAGTAGAAAGTTTTTTTGCCTGCTGACCTAGGTGTGGTGATGCCTTCATTAATTTCCTTTCCTTTCCTTTTTTTTTTTTTTTTTTACAGTAGTCATTACACTGGATCCATTTATCTTGAGATGGTGGGTTACTTCAGCTACAGACTGAAGACCTCTTGTAGTGGGCACCTTGTAGTCCCAGCTACTCAGGACTACCTTAATCTACCATACCTATTAGGCAATTCAACTTTTTTCTTGGAATGTCATGATTTTTTTCTGTTTCTGAGGGACACTCCTTGCATCATTAGTGGTGCTTTAGTCAAAGTTTACAGTATTGTGCTAAATATGACAAAAATTTCTCTAGAACTGTGAGCTCACTTTTTACTGAGATACACAATTTACTGGAAAGGGGATCTGCTCAGAGATGTCTAACATTACGTGACATTTTAACTGGATACTCACAATGCTTGAGCTCACTTTGATAGCAACAGGTGGTAGTTATGAAATTATTATAGTAGTACATTATGCAGTACAGGTAACTTTATGAAGTTATGATTTAAAGCTGCATCATTTCTCCCATCTGCAAATCATGCCACTTATAGTATGGGTAAATTTTGATACATTTAAAACTTTTAATAATAGATTTATGTATGTATATGGTAGTAAATAATGAATTAGCATCTCTATATATTTTATACATTCACCAATACATTCATGAAATGACTAGTTTTTTAATTTTTAAAAAATGTTTCTGGGCAGTATGGTTTATCTGTGAGTTTTTCACATTGTTTCAAATCTTCAAAATTTTTTCCAATATATTTATTGAAAAAAGTTCATGTATAAGTGGACCTATGAGCTTACACCCTTATTTTTTAAGGGTTTAACTGTAGTTTCTTAGCCACAGTACCAAAAGCACTAAAGGAAAACAAACTCAGCATCATCAAAATTGAAACTTTGGTGTTACAAAGGACACCATCAAGAAAATGAGAAGACAACCTAAAAAATAGGAGAAAATTTTGTAAATCACATATCTGATAAGCTACTTATTCTAAAATATATAAAGAAGTCCTATAGTTAAACAACAAAAATAACAGAGTTCAAAAATGGACAAAGGATCTCCATAGGTAGTTCTCCAAAGAAGGTATATGTACTGCCAATAAATAAACAATGATATGGTGAACATCATTTGCCACCAGAGAAATGCAAATCAAAACCATAACTATGTATCACTTCACACCCACTATATGTCCTTTTTCCCTAGGAGAGCCAGACTGAGCAAGAGCAAGATCCCGCCTCTACTAAAAAAGTAAGAAAAATAGCCAGGCATCATGGTGGGCACCTTGTAGTCCCAGCTACTCAGGAGCTGAGGCAGGAGGATGGCTTGAACCCAGGAGTCTGAGGGTACTGTGAGCTGGGCTGAGACTACGGCTCTCTTGCCTGGGCAACAGAGTGAGACTATGTCTCGAAAAAAAAAAAAAGAAAAGGAAAAGAAAATTATGGAACAATATTCTTCATGAATGCAGATGCTAAACTCTTTATAAAGTTTCAGGAAATCAAAACCAGCAATATATAAAAAGGATCCTACATCATGACCAAGTGGACTTTATCTCAGGAATGCCAGGTTAATTCAACACTATTATCAGCCAGTGTAATTCATTCTATTATCTAAAAGAGAAAAACCATATGATCATTTCAATAGATGCAGAAAAAGCATCTGATATACTCTAGTGTCAATTCCTGACAAAAATTACCAGTAAACTAGGAATAAAAGGAAGCTTCTTCAAGAACCTAAAGCTAACATCATATATAATGGTCTAAAAGAAATACTTTCCATGTAAGATGAAAAACAGGTAAGGGTGTCTGATCTCAACTGGGAGGTCATCACTAGTCCAGTGCAAGAAGAAAAATAAATAAAATACGACAATATTATAAAAGGAGTAACACTATTTTTATTTGCCCAAGACATGATCCATTATGAAGACAATCCTATTATTTCAACAACTACAACTGACCGGTTATGAAGAAAATCCTGAGAACCCTATTAGAGCTAACAAGTGAGTACAGCCACAGGACACAAGGACAATAAACAGAAATTAATTGTATTTCTACATATTAGCAACACTATGGGAATTTAAAAAGTACCATTTATGTTAGTATTAAAAGATGAACTTCTTAGCAAAATATGTACACTACAAACTATAAAACTTTGCTAGGAGTAAAGACCAAAATAAATTGAAAGATGTATTCATGGAGACTAAATATAATCAACACACTGTTTTCCCCCAAACTAACAGTTGAAATAAAAAAATCTCAGCAGGCCTTTTTGTTTTCCAAAGAAATTGTAAGTCCCATTTAAAAGGGGACAAAAATCTTTTTTTTAATATTAACTTAAAAATTGTTTTTTATTAAATCATAACTGTGTACATTGATGCATTTATGGGGTTCAGTGTACTGATTTGATATACCATGTACAATGCTTAAACTGATTAACACATCCATCACAATTATATTCTTTTAATAGTTCTGAAAGGTACCACTGCATGATGCACATTAGGTGATGTTCCCCCAAATACCCTCCCTCCTCCCCCTTCCCTTCCTTTCTCTTTCTTTTTCCCTTGTACTTTCTGGACTATAGTTATGTTTTCTCATTCATATGAATCTGTAGATGCTTATATATTGATTTCATAGTAGTATTGAGTACATCGGATACTTTTTTTTCTCCCATTCTTGAGATACTTTGCTAAGAAGAATATGTTCCAACTCCAAATCCTGATTAGAAATCAATGCAATAAAAAGCTGGACAGAGAAAATGATTAAAAAAAAAATCCAACTAAGAAAACTTCACATTCAGATAGCCTCACTGGGCACTTCATGAAAGATAGCCAATAAGCACACAAAAAGATGCTTAATTAGTCTATAGGTAAATGCAAATTGAAGCCACAACGAGCCATACCCATACACCCACTAAATTAAAAGACCTATAGATACCAAGTGTTAGTGAGGATGTACAATGAGAACTGTCATATATTACTGGTTGGACTGTTACAACCACTTTAGAAAACAACTTCCTTGCCTCCTAGATTATATACACATCTTCCCTACAACATCCCCCTATTCCTACTATTTACAGGAGAGAAATGAAAACATACATCCAGACTAAGATTAGTAACAGCTTCAAACTGGAAACAACCCAAATGTTCATCAAATAAAATGGATAAACGGAATATTGATACAATGTAATATTACTCAAGAATAAAAAGGAACAATTGAAAAAAAAAAAAAAAAGAAACAATCTACTGACATATTCAACATGGAAAAGTCTAACAAGCATTCTTGTAAGTTTCATTTGTATCTGTCAGCTTTCAACATCATTTGACTCCCAGCTATTACAAATAAAGAAGCAAGTTTATTTTACTTCTTCCCCCTTCTCTTCTATTTTTGTTATTGTATTATTTCTTCATGATCAGACCCTACAACATTTATATACTATTGTTATCTGCAGGGTGCATGTGGGAATACTTAAGGGAAGAGTCATACCTTCATGTGCTTGGATTACTAATAATAATGATTTTACAAGCTTGAAGCCAATATTCAATTATTTGTTGAAAGACGATTAGGAATTAAATTAGGAATATGATTATAGAGCGTGGAAAAAAGGAAAACAGAGAAAGAAGATAAGTAATTCAAGAAGAACCTTAATTTCAGTTCAAAGCACTGTGGAGACCTGCCCCTTGAAAATTCTGAAGGCTGTCTTGCTGAACTCCCCTGTCCCTGCCCCACAGCTCCACTGGGGCTGCTTCCTCTGAGCATATATATGTTTTGCCAATTTTACTCTGGTCTGTATGAATGATAGCTTATTTTTTTCCTTGTAGTATTTTTATATGAATTTTTGAATGAAAAATTTTACCTAAAATGAAAGATTTTACCTTGCCCTCTGGAGTTGGGAATGTAGAAAGTTTAAACTTTGTTGAACACAGCAAGAATTGCTCTGGACCAGATAAGGAGACGAAATATCTCTTTTCTCTGTCACCTTGATTTGGCCAGAGGGGTCTGTCTGGATATAAGGCTTTTGGAGTATTAAAAAAATCACTTCTGTGATTTGTGAGCTTGGTCTAAATAGAGTATTTCTCTGACATCCTGCTCCTGGACTGTTTCACTATCCAAACTCGGTATAAAGATCATAAATACCTTAAAACAATAAAAGTAACAAGTAAATCCATAAAATTAATGTAATTACAGAAATAGTTTAGCAAAAGAAATGCAGGCACAGCAACAGCCATGACAGGATTGTTTACCTTGCCTTCATGAGATTTATGATAGAAACGCTGGTGTATGAAATAGATACAGAGCTAGCCTGGTATTTGGGGCTGCATACTGGAAGCCTCATAAAGATAGGTATGCCGTCTCCTGAATCTCCACTGCTTCAAAAACTATTTATTTGTTTCTTGTTTATTATTTCCTGTTTTCCAGTTTCCCGATGGCCTCCTGCCCCACCAACCCACTGGAAGGGAACCCAAGTGTGTTATGGCTGGTACCCAACATTTATCCTTATGTATATCTTTGTTTTAGTTTGTTGCTCATTACTAGTCCAAAATAAACAGCTCATGGAGCTCAAAAAATATTATTAAAATGGACCTATAATATAAATATGTGTATGTATGTATGTATCTGTACCTTGGTAAAAAGAACAGATCTTCTTTTCAAGAACTTATAAAAAATTCATGGAAACTGATCAGATATTAGGGCACAAAGAAAATATTCATAAATTCTAAATGGCAGAAATAACACAGACAACATTCTTGATCTCAACTCAATAGCATCAGAAATAAAAAAATTGGGGAAAAAAAAAGGAATATCAAAACTGGAAAACAAAAAGACCCTTTCACATAGGCAAACAACACTTTTTATTATACAATTCTTAGGCCAAAGGGTAAAAGCAAGCTCAAATTGATTTCTAGAAACCAAAGATAATGAAATCACTATAGCATCACTCAGAGGAAAACTAATAGCCATAAAACTTACCTCAATGAAAATTTAAAAGTTGAATTGAATGTCTAAATATTGGAAGAACAGTACAATAAAATCTGGTTGACTTACAAAAAATAAAAAGAGATGATATATAAACAGTAGACTTACTACACAACAGGCTCTGATAATTTAATGGCTAAAGAGCTAACTTAACAAAGGACAAGAGAAAAATAATCGGAGAAAGCATGACTACACCAAAAAACCCGAAAAATATAATCACTGAAACAAAGGTATTTTAAAAAACCAAGGCAGTGCTTTTTACAACACTATGTGACATATTTTAAACCATGATTATATCATTTTCTCAGAAAATATAATTTTCCAAAACTGACCCCAGATGCTTTGTAAAGCCTGAACAGACTAATTTCCACAGAGGAAGCAGAGAAAGATGACAAAAGGTCTACTCCACTACAAGTCCTGGCTCCCAGCACTATGTAAACTGTCCCAGAGCACAAAAAAGGGATAAAGTTACTAAGCATTTTCATGAAGCGGTAGTAACTGTGGTGACAATAGGAAAATATCAAAACCTGAAAAAATTGCATAAAAGAGCCCTACAGACTGTCTTATATTGATGTAAAAATATTTACATATTAAAGATAAGACTCTACCAGAACATACAAAGAATAATAGGTCCTGACCAAGTGGAGTTTATTCTAAGAATACAAGGATGATTCAATAATAGAAACAAGGATTAAACATCAAAAAATCTATTAATATAATATTATTTCAAGTTTAAAAATTATATGGTCACCTCTCTGTTAAAAGAGGATGGTCTTAAAATGTAACTAATTCAACTCATTTTTGATAAAAAACATTTATTACAATAAGAATCAATGGTTATTTCCACAACATGATAAAAATGTTTTTCTTAACCCAAAGCTATTATCTCATTTAATAGAGAAACACAAAAAGTTGGCCAACAAAAGTGAAGAAAAAGATTTACTGCTACCACTGTCACTTAACACTATATTAGATGTATCAGAAAAAGCAATTAGACATGAAAAAGCAATGTGATGTATAAGGAATTAGAAAGGAAAAGGAAAAGCTATCTTTATTTGCAAGTAATATGTATGTATTCTTGGAAAAACCCAAGAGAAGAAGCAGAAATATTGCTATAAGCAAGTATTACTATAAGCATGGAAAAAAAATGCATGTACAGAAAGCAACAGTATTTTTATGTACAAGCAACAACCAGAAAGAAGATATATTGGAAGAGAAAAATTCCACTTATAATAGTATCAAAAAGACAAAATACTCAGAAATGGGCCTAAAAAAGATTTCATATACATATATATAGCCTCTAAATATATTACAAGATTCTCAACTTCACTCATGTTATGGGTTCAATTCATATATTCATAAACATATGACTTTTTGGTTCCCCCCAAATTCACATGTTAAATCCTAATCTCTAGTACCTTAAAATGTGACCTTATTTGGAGGCAGAGGTAATCAAGTTAAAATTAGGTCATTAGAATGGCCTCTAACCTAATATGACTGGTGTCCTTATAGAACAAGGACAGAGAATAGAAGATAGTGTGAAGGGACACAGGGAGAAAGCAGCCATTTGCAAACCAAGGAGAGAGGCAGGACAAATCCTTCCCTTAAAACCCTCAGAAGGTATCAATCCTGCGAACTCTTTAGACTTATAGCTTCCAGAACTGTGAGACAATAAATGTCTGCTGTGTAAGCCATCCAGTTTGTGGTTCTATGTTATAGCAACTCTACCAAACAAATACAGTACATAATAAGAGGAATTTAAGAGTTATAAAAGATATACCATATCCTTAAAAAGGGCTGTCTCTTTAGATTTCAGTAAGTAAAGGACTTCCAATTTTATTCTTATACTTTCAAATAGATCTAATGTTTATAAAGAATATGGCTTGGATATGTAATTAAAAATTAAGATAAAAAAATTAAGAACCTCTTTTGTAAAACTTCTCTCTCTTATTTATACATATACCTATGTACAAACACATACACAAAAACTATTTTTCTTTAATGGAAATGGGATAAATATTATAAATATTGTTTTATAATGTTTTTTTAAAATTAAAGTATGCTATCAGTACAAATACATTTATCTCAATTATCTTGAAAGGCTGTACTATGTTTCTTTGTATCAATATTTATGTAGTCAATTTTCTATTGATGGTCAGTTACATTATTTCTATTTCATTATTAAAAATAATGCTATAATAAACATACTAATATACACATTATTTTTCTCTTTTAAATGTAAATTTCATTGAGTGAATTGCTATGTCAAAGGGCATAAGTTTTTTTTTTGAGTTTTTGGCCAGGGCTGGGTTTGAACCCACCACCTCCAATATATGGGGCTGGTGCCCTACTCCTTTGAGCCACAGGTGTTGCCCTATACGGTTTTTTTTTTTGAAACAGAGTCTCACTTTGTCACCCTTGGTAGAGTGCTGTGACATCACAGCTCACAGCAACCTCAAACTCTGGGGCTTAAGCGATTCTCTTGCCTCAGCCTCCCAAGTAGCTGGGACTATAGGCACCCGCCACAATGCCTAGCTGTTTTTATTTTTTGGTTGTAATTGTCATTATTGTTTGGCAGGTCTGGGCTGGGTTCAAACCCATCAGCTTTGGTGTATGTGGCTGGCGCTCTAGCTGCTGAGCTACAGGTGCTGAGCCAGGGCATAAGTTTTTATACATATTGTAAAATTTGCTTACTTTATACACCTACTGTATATATTTCTTTTTTTAATATCACAAAATATCATCAAGCAATACATGTATAGTTACATGAAAGTGCTCACTTGCCAACATCTTCACTAATGCTGGGTATTATTAATCCTTTAACTATCTCTCAATTTGATAAGAGAAATATTTAGTCTTTTTTTGTTAAAAGACAAGGTCTTGCCATATTGCCCAGGCTGTTTTTGAACTCCTGACTTCAAGCAATCTTCCTGCCTTGACCTCCCAAAGTGCTGGGATTATAGGCGTGAGCCACCACGCCTGGCCAGAATTTCATCTCTGTTCTGCACATTTAAAAATTTTTGTGTGAGGTAATTTTCTTTTCTTTCTTCCTTTGTTTGTCTTTTTTCCTTCTCTCCCTCCTTTGTGTCTTCTTTTATCTTTCTCTTCCTATAAAAAGAATTAGGTCATTCCACTTCAAGATTAATTTTTTTCTTTTACCTTGAAATGGTATCTTTATCCATACTAGATTACTACATATACATGGGCATGTTTTAAATATGAAAACTCTCACATACCAACACGTTTTTTAAAAAAGAAAAACAGTAAGTCAAGATGAAGTAAAAGTAATTCTTAGGAATTTACTTCCCTAAAAGTAATTCTGAGGAAGATGAGAACTGTATTTAGAACTATTGGAAAGAATTTTTGAGAGGAATAACTAACATAACCTAGTGAAAACTTCTAACATACTGATGGAGACACAAGAGGAAGTCAGGATAAGAATAATAGGAAGACAGGTAGCACTGAGAGGGAGAGATTAGGAGAGAATCAAGATGTTTATACTAGCTTTAAAAATAAATTCAACACATATTTATTGAACATTTATGTAGGGTAATGAAATGCCGAGCTAACTATAACTTTTTTAATATAAGGAATAAAAGCAAATATAATCTAAGTCACTCTCTAGCCCATGACTAAGGATCGTAGAACCATGAATACGTGGAGAACCTGTATAATGTATGAGATTAATTTAGGGAATAGGGATAATATTCTTAGTCAGCGACATAAGGCTTTTATTAATTTTCAGGGCTTGGATTTTCACATTTGGGAAATTCAGAGTATTCTTAAAGACCAGCATGTCTTTTATTTTTCACCTCTATCTTATGTCAGAAGGCTAATGTTATACTATTCATCTGCATAGAGATATGAACTAAAGCTGTATCTGTGTCTTAAATTTGTAATCTTAGTATACATAAAAATAAAGTTCTCAATCATGCCACAGACTTAAAGAAGTCCCAAATTAATCACTTGATAGCGTCACTAAGGAATGAGTACTCTATATTATCCACTCTAATATTAACACAACAAACACATGGGTCAGTCATCAATGCAGGATGAAGACTTACTTGCATTTTTCTTCTTGTTTTCCAGATGATCTAGTAGTTGTTTTATTTCAGCATCATATTCTACCCATTCGGGGACAATCCTGGCAGCAGCTTTTAGTTTGGGTTCTTTTGTTTTAGGGTTATTGCACTAAAAAATTTAAATAAACTTTGTTAATGAAAAATCATGCTCCAAAAAACATAAAGTAAGTAATTGAGGACAATGCTGTGTCACTGGAGCAAACAAAAAACATTTTATAAAAAGCAGAGCCTATTAAATAATTTAATTACTGAAAGTTTAACATAAACAGGATCAAGTAAAATGATAAGTTGTAATTTATACAAATAATAATTGCTTAAAGAAATATCTCCATCAGAAATTTAAACAAAAATTGTTGAAAGACATTCCCATAGTTCATAACAAGCTTGTTAAACAACCCTGTAAAATTCTTTGACATAAGATCTAATCATATTACTATTCTGTAAAAGAACACGGCAGACTAGTTTGGTTTATAGGCACAGTGGAAAAACAATGGGAGTGGAATCTTAGCTCTTAAGGTTCCAACTCTAATAGCAGGACTGGGATCAGGGAGTAACTTTGTGGGGGTAAGGAGTGTATTTTATTTCCTTTACCTGCAAAAGAAATTAAAATAAGAAAATTTCTAAAGTTCTACCAATATATGATCAATTTAAACCACTTGGTAACATTGTACTATAAAATTTCTTGGAAAAATAATGTTAAAAGGCATCTGGAGACACAGCTGATAGGACTTGCTGATGTATCAGATGTGAGAAAAGCAAGGCCTCAAAGACAGTTCCACCTAGTACCATTGGCTTCAGCAGTGGATGTATCATTTATTAAGACAGAAAAGACAAGGGGAGGAGCATAAAGGTCAAGTTTTAAAGAAAGCCCATTTGTCACTGACAAAGCATTAATGCAGGCTTCTTAAAGCACATCTTTGCAGAACATTTCCTCCATTTCAATTTATCCCATTGGCTTAGGTGAAAGCTATTAGATAGGAGCCCTGAGCCTGTAGTCTTAATCCTTTCCTTGCCAAGTATTTTCAACTTCATTATTGTAGATTTTTTTTTTTTCTAGAGTTGATGTATTCCTGAAGTAAATGTTAAACAGGATTTTATCTACAGAAATTAACTTTTCAGGCAATGTTTTTTTAAACAGAGAAGTTAATGGAACTATTAGCTTTCTTTTTAATTTTCATGAACTATTAAAATAAAAATACTATGTTTTACTTAGTTCCTTGTGCTGCAATGTATTTTGGATTTTGTTTTGGTGGTGTGTGTGTGTTCACGCGTGTACGTTTTCCACCAGTGTTTTTTTTTATTCCCCCCACCCCTTATCAGTGGTTCTTAACTGGGTAATCATGCCTCTCAGGAGAGCTTTGGCAGGATGGGGAGAAAAATCTTGGCAGTAGGCAGGGGAGCGTTGGGATGCTACTGCCACCTAGTGGGTAGAGGCCAGGGATGCTGTTGAGTACCAGACACCAAACAGGACAGTCCCCCAGTTCTCTAGCCCTAACTGCCAATAATGCTGAAGCTGAGAAATCTTGATTGAAATGGAAAGGTGAGACAGTACCATGACATTCATAAACATTTTCGTTCCCACCTTCAATACTACTAATGGCTCTTTTCCTCTCTGTTAGGTCATGTCCTTGGGATTTTTCTGCAAACCCATAACATTTCCCCCAGATGCTGACCAACAATAGCATGTTTTTAAATTTTATTTTTAAACATTTGTGAGGAAGAGATAGGTTGAACACCAAAATTTACACTATCCATCCTTTTTCTGTGCACTGCTATTGCTAGGAAGTAGTCGTCCATCCAGGAAAGAGATTTGTCAGTTCCTCTTACATCTACGTATGGTCATGTGACCAACTCCCCTCAAGGGGCCAGGCCTTTAGGATGCAAGATGTTTTATTTACACTCATTTTCCCCTTTCCTCCAGGTCAGCACTATCCAACAGAAATGATGAAAATCACACATATAATTTAAAATTTTCTAGTAGCCACATGAATAATACAAATATAAAAGGAGAGGTGAAATAAATTTTAATACATTTAACTCAATTCATCTAAAATATTATTAATCAACACGTAATGAATACAAAAATTAGTGATGAGATACTTTTTTGTTCTTTGTATTTTACTGTGTCTTCAAAATCTGTTGTGTACTTTATACCTTACAGCACATCTCAATCAGACAAGCAGCATTTAGTGCTCAAGAGCCACAGTGGCAAATGAGACGCAGCCGCATGGGGAGAACAGCCCCTGAATCACACCTAAGACACTGACAGAGACATCACTTAGGCTTCTTCCTGGGTGAGCATGAAGCCATTGAAATTTTGGGGTTAGGGAAGCTCATGCTAACCTAAGTATTAAAGATTCATAGGAGACCCACGCCACTTAATCCATCACAACGTGACCTTCACAACATCTTTCTTTTTTTCCCCATGAAAAATCCTCTTGTTTATTTGACTAAATAAAAATAAAATAAGCTGCATAGGAACAATTTTAAAGTCAAAAGAGACACCAACATTATTCTAAAGCTAATAAGGCTCTAGTGGCTAATACAGCATCTCCTTGTATCTTCCAGCCTTCTCCATGGACCACACTGATGCATTCAGAAGCCTGTTAATCAACATGGGAGTTTTTAAACACTTTTCCATTGGTTCTTCAAACATCTTTATGGTTATGTTCCACAATGTTATTGGCCTCTCTTTACAAAATTCTCTTGCTTCCCTTTTAAGAATGTTTATTGCAGGCCAATTCATAATTACTAAGTCATGGAAGATGCCCAAGTGCCCATCGACCCACAAATGGACTAGCAAATTGTGGTACATGTATACCATGGAATACTATGCAGCCTTAAAGAAAGAAGGAGACTTTACCTCTTTCATGTTTACATGGATGGAGCTGGAACATATTATCCTTAGCAAATTATCCCAGGAATGGAAGAAAAAGTATCCAATGTACTCAGCCCTACTATGAAGCTAAACTATAGCTTTCACACGACGGCTATAACACAACTATACCACAAGACTATGAGGAAAGGACCAAGGAAGGGGAAGGGAGGGGTGAGGTTTGGGTGGAGGGAGGGTGATGGGTTGGGCCACACCTATGGTGCATATTTTTATCTATAATAAAAAAAATAAATAAAAATAAAAATAAAAAAATAAAGTAAAATTTAAGGATGAGGCAAGCATCACTTCATTATCACTGTCAAATACATGTCAAACAATAACTAACATCTTCTGGTTGAGGTTTCAGCTGCATTTTATCAGAAACTGGGCAGAGATATTAACTTGCACAGACTTGAGAGTTATTTAGCATCTCCACCTAGCAGTTATTCAAAATGCCAAAGGGAAAACTAGTAGGCAGTTTTTCCAAACGAGCAGAACAAGCATATTGAGATAGCATAGGTATTTGTATTTGGGAAGGCACAAAAATGCAAATGAAAAACGAATTCAAGCACATGTTT
Organism: Loris lydekkerianus; assembly: GCA_963574355.1. NCBI lineage: Eukaryota > Metazoa > Chordata > Mammalia > Primates > Lorisidae > Loris > Loris lydekkerianus. Next base: position 20,921 of record CAUYPK010076028.1, read on the forward strand.
ATGTATGACAAAGCTATGTGGATTTATTTGCAAATTTTTTGCAGGTCCATTTATGAAATTGAAGGAGAAATAAATGAGTTTACTAGCTGTTAGCCATCATTGAATAACAGAGACTGAAGCATTTGGGTACCCTCTGCTATCTCTCCCTGGCCCTCTTTAGGTGCTGCCTAGATTTCCTAAGCAAGAAACCTTGAAATTATTTAATTTCAATGTTAGTGTTGTCTCTATAGTTTCATCAACGTTATCATTCACATGGGAAAAAGAGATGCAAACTGTCAGATCAAATTCAGTTTTGTAATACATATGCTCAGAGTCATAAACAACTAGAAGAATAATTTATCAGGCACTTCAGCTTTTTTGACACAATACCAAGTAAAATCAATACTTTAAACAAGTCAATTACTGTAGAAAATTAGTCTGGATAATACTTGAACCAGGAAGCATTTTTAAACTGAGTAAGTTCTGGCCTACTTATTTCAAATCAGCTAGACATTTTGCCAAATTTCAGTTTCACTTTGTGTTTTATAAACATGCTATTATGTAACGTCACCTCTTCAGTTGGGTTCTGCCCCAACTTGATGTAAAGTGAAAGGATAACAACTGAGGTTTCCCAAAAGTTATGAACTTAAGTTTACAAGAAAGGTCCGATGAATCATACTCCTCAATTCTCCCAAACAACTGGATTTTGTTTTTGATAAAGGTGATATATATACAATGTATATAACCAAATGCAATTTTAATTTTATAAATTTAGTTTATATCTTGTATTATTTATATGTCTGAATATACAAATTGAAGTAAGGGAGCCCTTTATCAGACCTATAGCTTAGTTTTCCTTTGAGAAAATGGTTAACTCTTAAACATTATTATATAGACAGCTCAGAAGCTACAATCTGGAAAATGTCAGTCCTTAGATTATGGCTGTGGGTCTCAATGAAAACATTTGGTAATGTCTGGAGACACATTTGGACATCACACTTGAGTGGGGGTTGGGGGATGCTTAGAAGCATCTAATGAGTAAAGGCCAGGGATACTGATAATAAAATTTCTACAATGCACAAAACAACCTCCTACAACGAACAATTGTCCAGCTTAAAATGTCAATAGTGACAAAGGCAAGAAAATCTGGATTATAGTATAAAACATTTGTAAGCTAGATTTTCTTCAGGAATAACTAAAGTCTCAGAGCATTTATCCATATAATCAGAAGTAGAGTGAAGAAATGAACACTTAGCTGGAATCTATGAGATACTTCTAGTCCTTTGTCAACATAATAAACAAAGACTTAATGTCCTAAAATTTAAAAACTATGAATTTTTAAAAGATAAGTATTTATAGGAGCCTCAGTTTTCTCATATGTTGAATAAGGACCCCTAAGCTTTACATTTTCTAGAAGGTTTTTAATTAAGCTTTTTCATCAACCCAGAACTTGATTTCTTATAGTATTTTAATATTTATAAAACTATTTTACATTCAACATTTTGTTTATTTAATAGCATAAATATTAATTATAAGTGATTAATAACATTTGCATAATAAACTTAAGTTGAATTCTTTAAAGAAAAACACAATCCCATCAATGTTTGGAACTGAGAAAAATCCTGGAGGGTGAGAAGCCATTTTAGATGTTCAACCTCAGCTAAGTTCAGATGCATGAATGATCACCCAGTCAATATCACACAGAGTAGAAGAATCACCCAGCTAAGCCCTGCCTCAATCCCTGACTCATAGACTGTCAGAATCATTCATCATTGTTATTTTAAGCTATTATGTTGGGACTCTGTGTTTCATATAAATAGATAACTGAAACAGAGTTTTGCTGGCAACTCAATGAAATTCTCTTCAGCCTCATCAACTTGTGACTTTATCTTGTCTGTCAGGGACAAAAGACAGTGGTATGACTGTTTCCAGACTGTTCAGTGGCCCATTTTATTTTTTCTAACCAAAAGGATTTCGGTTGCAACCAAGTTACTCATTTCCCCTTCCAACCAGTTTGCTTGGCTTTGCTGAGGAAGTTTGTGTGATGTTACTAGAAAACTCAGGAAATGATATGACGCTGGAATAGAGCTCTGTATTCCCAACTATAGCACAAGGTGTGTGAAATTTTACATGTTTCTTCTAATTTGTCCAAAATGAGTCAACTCACAAAACTAGATGAACTCAGGATGATCGACTTACACAATGGGTAAGCCATGCTGAGAATCCTTGTTTGTTTACATGTAAAATATAGGCCCTAATTGTTGGCACATTAAAATCTCCAGTCTATTTTTTTTTTTTTTTATTAAATCATAGCTGTGTACATTGATATGATCATGGGGCATCATACACTAGCTTCATAGACCATTTGGCACATTTTCATCACACTGGTCAACACAGCCTCACTGGCATTCTCCCAGTTATTGTGCCAAGACAGCTACATTCCACATCTACCAAGTTTCACATACACCCTTGTAAGATGAACTGCAGCTGTAATCCCACTAATCCCCCTCCCTCCACTCACCTCCATTCTCTCTCCCCTCCCTTTTCCCCTTCCCCTTATTCTTAAATTGTAACTGGTTCATAGCTTTCATGTGGAAGCCCTAAATTAGTTTCATAGTAGGGCTGAATACATTGGGTATTTTTTCTTCCATTCTTGAGATACTTTACTAAGAAGAATATGTTCCAGCTCCATCCATGTAAACATGAAAGAGATAAAGTCTCCTTCTTTCTTTAAGGCTGCATAATATTCCATGGTGTACATATACCACAATTTTTTAATCCATTCGTGGATCAATGGGCACTTGGACTTTTTCCATGACTTAGCAATTGTGAATAGGGCTGCAATAAACATTCTGGTACAAATATCTTTGTTATAATGTGATTTTTGGTCTTCTGGGTAGATACCTAGTAGAGAAATTACAGGATTGAATGGCAGATCTATTTTTAGATCTCTAAGTGTTCTCCACATATCTCTCCAAAAGGAATGTATTAATTTGCATTCCCACCAACAGTGCAAAAGTGTTCCCTTTTCTTCACATCCTCGCCAATACCTCTGGTCTTGGGATTTTGTGATAAGGGCCAGTCTCACCAGAGTTAAATGATATCTCAAAGTAGTTTTGATTTGCATTTCTCTGATGATTAAAGATAATGAGCATTTTTTCAGATGTCTGAAGGCTGCACACCTGTCTTCTTCAGAGAAATTTCTCTTTAAATCCCTTGCCTAGCCTGCGATGGGA
>CAUYPK010076029.1:0-21905 GCA_963574355.1 Loris lydekkerianus
TTTTAGTTTGATCAGGTCCCAGTAGTGTATTTTTGAAGCTGCTTCAATTGCCTGGGCAGTCCTCCTCATAAAATACTCACCCAGACCGATTTCTTCAAGAGTTTTTCCTGCACTCTCTTCTAGTATTTTTATAGTTTCATGTCTTAAGTCTAAATCTTCAATCCAGTGAGAGTCTATCTTAGTTAATGGTGGAAGGTGTGGGTCCAGTTTCAGTCTTCTACAGGTTGCCAGCCAGTTCACCCAGCACCATTTGTTAAATAGGGAATCTTTTCCCCACTGCATGTTTTTAATTGGCTTGTCAAAGATCAAATAATGGTAAGTAGCTGGGTTCATCTCTTGGTTCTCTATTCTGTTCCATACAGCTACCTCTCTGTTTTTGTGCCACTACCATGCTGTTTTGATCACTATCGATTTATAGTATAGTCTGAGGTCTGGTAGCATGATTCCTCCTACTTTGTTTTTATTTCTGAATAATGTCTTGGCTATTCAAGGTTTTTTCTGATTCCATATAAAACGAAGTATTATTTTTTTTCAAGATCTTTAAAGTATGACAGTGGAGCTTTAATAGGGATTGCATTAAAATTGTATATTGCTTTGGGTACTATGGTGCAGCTCTTATGGAAGTCTGAGCAGGCGCCAGTCACGGCACAGCTCTTACGGAGATCCAGGAGGGCGCCAATCGATATATTTTCTTTTATTACTGTGATAGTATTATCACTGCATCCATGTTTAGTCACACCTTCTATATGCTTGTATTTTTAAAATAACGAAAATAAATCTCACTGTATATGTCATGCCACATCATCTTAAATGTCAAAATATAAATATACATATCAAAACTAGAGCTGCTGGGCTCTTTGTTTCACCTATTTCCCCACTTCCTCTACTCCATTCTTTCTTTTTCCCTTCTTCCTTTTCGTGTCCTCCTCTTCTCCTTATCCACTGACCCTGGTTTATAGTTTTCTTTTTCATTTCAAGCCTAGCTATAACCTTAGGAGATTTCAATGACTGTTTTTGGCATTCTTGCAAGCAGAACATAAAGGATAGATATCTTAAACAATTTTCAAAATAAATGTCAAGAAGTTAGGCTGAATTTGGTAAATTAAGTGAGTAGATGTATAGACACTGCACATTTCATGATAGGAAAACATGAACGGTTTATTGCACAGATTAAAAAAACAGTAATAACAGATTCAGGTGCTCTCGTTTCTTTTCATTGTATTTTGCATCTGCAAAATCTCTGTGCCATAGGACTGCTAACTATATTCCTGTAAATCTGGGTGCGACATAGTCAGTTTCCTAACATGCTGAAGTTGAAGGATGATGTATATGTTGTGGATTCGCCATAACATTCTGAAGTGTGTTGGCTATTGCAGGGACAGGTGTTAGCCAAAATTTTATCTCTGTGAGAGCACATAGTTACATTTTATGAAGAGCAAAATCAGCAATGTGAATTATTGAAAGAAGATTTCTATAGAAATGCAGCATTTCTGTGTGATACCACATCAAATATTTCTTTGCAAGGTAAAACTAAGTCTACATATGCAAACTATCCAAGCATTTCAAAAACGCTATCTTTTTGCAAAATACTTCTTCAAAAGGAAATTTCAGATGAACATTTTCCTCAGTTAACAAAGGTCATCAGTGGCAGGATGACATAGGCAAATCTTTTGAAGAAGCCACAGCTGTCATAGACCTATTAATTGGGGAATATAAGGAAAGATTCACTGGCTTTGAGAATCATGACATCACACTAAAATTAGCAACTCCCCTAGTTGATATTACCAAGGCATCTCAAGAACTGCAGATGGAATTGATTAAACTCTCAGTAGATGACATGGTAAAAGTCAATATTTAATGCTGAGAAAGATCCAATTGAAATAAGGAAAAATTCACACCTTCCACAACATGTCCCCAAAATACTTTCTCGCTTTTCAACCACTTATTGCTGTCAGTCTACATTCTCCTACCTAACCCAAATCAAGAAGCCATTAGGTGACAAATGACTGATACCCACCTAGACCATCAAGTGGAGTTGCAGACCTCCATGCTGCAACCAAATATTCAAATGCTTTCCAACAAAAAACAAACATGGCAAAGTCATTAAAAGGTTGGTTGACTTTAAAATTAACAAATAGTTTTCATGTTTGAAATTATTAAATATGTAGTAGTTAGAATTTTACCAAATGTACATTTTTTAATGATAGCTAATTGAGGTTTCTTGAATGAGGCCTTATTTGATTACAGCTGAATTAATGAGGCCTTCCCACATGAAAATGTCCCCACCTCTGGGCTAGGAGGTGAGATAAGGACGAGCTGTGGACCTATCTCAGATCTGGTGCTCAGGAAAGGCCTCCCTGAGTACGGGACTAATGAGACCTGGAGGATGAGAAGTGGCTGCTGTGCAAAGAACATGAAGAGGCATCCTGGCTTCACCAATGACAAGTTAAGGGTACTTTGGGCAACTTATTTACCTCTCTGTGTGTTTGTTTCCTCATTTGTAAAATGTGGGGAGCAGTACTATCCATACAGCTATTGTAGGGATTATATGTGTTCATGTGTGTAGGATACTCAGAACAGTACATAGCACATAGCATGAACAAAATAAATATTGTTTATAGCGATAAGATTCTTGTTATTATTCCACAAAAGGGGACCAACATGCATAAAACCTTGAGGCAGAAAAATCTCTGGTGTATTAATAAAGCTGGAATCAGATCAGTGCAGTGCAAGTAAAGTGAGCAGGTGCAAGTGTTGTAGATGAGGCTGCAAACACAGAGTCAGGTCCTGCAAGGACTTGTGGGTCCCAGCAAAGAGTCTGGAGTTTTTTCTAAATAAAATAGGAAGGCATTGAAGAGTTTAAGCAGGAGATTGATGCTATTAGATTTATGTTTTAAGGTTATCCCTTCATCAGGGGAGCAGAAGTGGAAACGGAAATGACCCGTTAACAAGAGTGTTACACAGTAGTCAGGGTGAGAGAATGATGGTGGCTTGGAGTGAGGTAAAAGCAGATGGGAAGGGGAGGGGAGGGGAGGGGAGAAGGAAGGGGAGAAGGAAGGAGAGGGGAAGGGAAGGGAAGGGAAGGGAAGGGAAGGGAAGGGAAGGGAAGGGAAGGGAAGGGAAGGCAAGGCAAGGGAAGGGAAGGGAAGGCAAGGCAAGGGAAAGGAAGGCAAGGGAAGGGAAGGCAAGGCAAGGGAAGGGAAGGCAAGGGAAGGGAAGGGAAGGCAAGGGAAGGGAAGGGAAGGCAAGGGAAGGGAAGGAAAGGCAAGGGAAGGGAAGGCAAGGCAAGGCAAGGGAAGGGAAGGGAAGGGAAGGCAAGGCAAGGCAAGGCAAGGGAAGGGAAGGCAAGGCAAGGGAAGGGAAGGGAAGGGAAGGGAAGTTCAAGATATATTTTGGAGATAGACTTGGCAGTATCTGCGAATTAATGAGTTTGGGGAAAAGGAGAATATTAAAGCAGGGCTTCCATGCACAGTTGTGCCAACATTCACTGAATAAAGAATGCTTAGCTGAGAAGGGCAAGTGGGAGCTAAAATCCAGCTCACACTCCGCTCACCAAGTCTGTCCCCTGGCATAGGGTTACTTTCACTTGCAAGAGGGAGTACCTTTTCCTAATTTGTAAAAGGCACTGTAGAGACCAGAATAAGTCCCACCCTTTAATTCTTTTTTTTTATTTATTAAATCATAGCTGTGTACAATGCAATCATGGGGTATAATGTGCTGGTTCCACACACAATTTGAAATATTTTCATCAAACTGGTTAACATAGCCTTCACGGCATTTTCCTAGTTATTGTGTTAAGGTGGTAAATGATGTTGTCACTGACAGAATTAGGAACATTGGGATGGAGGGAAGATAGGTTTGTAAAGGAAAAAAATCGAGAGTTGGGCCCTTGTTAAGTTTGAGATAACTCTCAGATACCTAAGTAGAGATTCAGAATGACAGTTTTTTGTTTAATGCTGATCTTCCTCTCATCAGCTTTGCTGTTTCTAGTAATTTCTCTGTAGATGCTTTTGAATTTTCATTCAACATGATCATATTCACAAAAAAATGGCAATTTATTTATTTTTATCTGATTTTTTTTTCCGCCTTAATGCACATGCTCAGGCCTTTAGAACAAGGCAGAAACTAGTGGTGGTAGTGACCACTGATCATCCTTGCTTTACTCCAGATTCCAGGCTCTTGCTACATCTCCACTGAGTATGATTTGCTCATTGTTTCTTTGTAGAAATTCTTATCAGATTAATGAAGTTCCTTTCTATACCTAGTTAGCTAAGTTTTTTGTTTATCAAAAGAGAATGTTTAATCTTATCAAATGCTCTTACATACCCATTGAGATAATTATGTATTCTGTCATAATTTTCCTTTCTCATAATATCTTCAGGTTTTGGCGACAAAGTTAAGCCAGCCTTATGAAACATGTTGCTCACTTTCTATTATTTGCAAGAGTTTGTGTTAGAATAGATTCCAACAGACGAGAGTTATCTTTTCCTTAATTCTCTGGTAGAATTCACAGATAAAGTTATCTGGACCTGGACTTTTCTTTGTGGAAAGGATTTTGAATATGAATGCCTTTTCGTTGCAAGTAATAAAACTATATAGATTTTTCTCTATTTTTCTTTTTCTTTACCTTTAGTAAATTATGTTTTCCTAGGAATTTGTCCATTTCATCTACATTTTCACATTATTGACAAAAAAATTCATAATAATATAATAATAGTATTCTTTTATTCACATACCTTGAAAGTTTGTCTTTGTTGTATGTGTGTACCTCCTCTGTTGTTGGGTTTTTTTCTTTCTCAGTCTAGTCAATGGCCTATTAGTTTTATTAATTTTTCCAGTTAGGAAGTGACTGCTAATGGTATGTTACAAATCTGTGAATATACTAAAAATCACGGAATTGTACATAGTAAAAGGTTGGAACTTATGTGTATTAATCATATCTCAATGAAGCTGTTATTTAAATAAGTATCAACAAAATAACATGACCTATTACCTATATAGATATCAGTGAAGTTTGTAATATTTGCCCATATCAAGTCTTCCAGGAACATTGCTCGTCTTAGTTTTTATACTTTTATATCACATAATTTTAATAAATTAGCTACATTGATAGTATTGCTGAGAAAATTAGAATCATTAGTATTTGACTTATTTAAGGTCTTCAAATTTTAAATAATAACTGTTAATAATCTCCAGAGAATACTGGCGCATGTTTGGTAGAGGCCAAACCAATCTAAGCAAAGTAGGTCACAGAACATAGTCTGGCCCAAACTTGGCACTGGATGACCCAATGTTTCTTTCTTCACATAATCCCTATGTTCTAATCAGTCTCTGATTCTGACCTTTGAGTCAGTGGGTAGTCTATTATTACTAAGTGGCTGCTAAATCCAGAGTCAACATTTTGGAAGCTAAAGAATGCTCATCTTCTTTCAAAATCTTTTGGCTAGCTAAAAGCTGAGCCCAGCTAAAATCTCTTGCCAGCATTTAGTCACTTCATGCATTTGAACTAAACAACAAACAGGACACAATTAGCAGAGAATGAAAAATATAACATATTTATTTTATAGCATGCCAAGCATATTAAAAACACATCGAATGTATTAAACATTTAAAAAGAATAACATACTGTGAAACATTATATAGACTTAAGAAAGCATAATGAATTTTTTTTTTAATGTTATTCTTTTTTTTTGTACAGATACGGACCCTCTTCCCTAATTTAGCTCAGATTAGAAAACATCAAATTTTAAAAATTTAAGTGACAGAATTATCTGTTTTATCTACAGGCTTTCAAAAGCCACTTTCCTTACTTCTCAGAGGTATGTTGAGAAGTCACCCATAAATTTGAAAGAAAAAGAAAAAAATAAGTGGCTTTAATAACTTTTGCAAAAGCATGTGTCTTTCTTACAAGAATAATGAGTTACATAGTTTTCTCTCTGAATGGAGCAATTATTTACTTATATTAGTAATATGTAAAGTGTTTAAATTATTATTTAATAAATTATTTGTTTTTTTTTCTAGAATATTTCTAACCTTTCTATCACATCCAAAGTTTCTTTCTTAACAACAACAAAAAAAAATTGCTGGAAACATAAAATACTGAGAGACATGTTATGGACTCTCTTAAGAACCTTTGTTAAGAAAAGTGATTTGAAGTCTTGAGAACCCATTTAACTCTAAAAATGTAATTGTACTTTTACTGAAGAACAGATAGCTTCTATACAATGATTTATTTGATGTAGTAATAAATTGCCCCTTTGGAAAACTACCTCTAAAATAGTCCCCAAGGTTTTTAGCAATTTAATACCGTCTGTCCATGAAAATAACAAGAATTAAGTACAAATGACTTAATATGCAGGTCCATATTCAACAAAGGAAACCAAAATGACAAATACAATTATTATTACTATTATTTTTGAAACAGAGTTTCACTTTGTCACCCTTGATAGAGTGTCATGGCATAATAGCTCACAGTAACCTCAAACTCTTAGGCTCAAGCAATCCTCTTGCCTCAACCTCCCAAGTAGCTGGAACTACAGGTGCCTGCCACAACACCCAGCTAATTTATCTATTGTTTTAGTAGACATGGGGTCTCACTCCTGCTCAGGCTGGTCTCAAACTCCTGAGCTCAGGCAATCCACATGCCTCAGCCTCACAGACTGCTGGGATTACAGGCGTAAGCCACTGCACCCGGCCCAACAAATACAATTTTAGATTCAATAATCCATGTGCTTTTGCGAGAGGTTAAAATTCTGTGAGGAAATGTGTGAAAAAAATAGCTTAATTAATATCCATTTTGAACCTAACAACATCTATGCCTTCATGTATTCAATGATATTATAAAAACTTTAAAATCATTTACACAATTATGGTGGCTCATAACAGACAAAGGATTTATATGTAGATATATTGGTTCTATAAAGAAATCCTATAAATTAGTAAGGACACATAAATAAATAGTAGAATGGGTTTGGGGTAGGAAGGGCAATTCACCACAGAAGTCCAAAATACATAATAAATATGAAATGATGCTAAACTTTACCAACTAAGAAATATAAATAACATAAATGAGATATTTTTTCTTATCAGGTTAGAAAAATTAAAAAGGTTGGTAACAACGACAATTGGATTGGTGCTGAGCACAGGGAAATAAACTCTATTGTTGGTGGAAGAATAAATTTGTGCAATCTTTTGGAGGATAATGTAGCTTTCCCTAGAAATCTGAAAAGTGTACCTCCTATGACCTAGTAATCCCACATCTAGGAATCTGTCATACAGAAACAGTGGCATGACAAAGTACAAGTAAAATAGAAATTCTTGATTATATGATTTAGTAACAGCAAAACATTTAGGGACAACTTAAATATCTATTGATAAGTGAATATGAGGTGAATGAAGGTGTCACAGAAACCAGAACACTCTTGTAGCCATTAAAATAGAGTTTCAACCCACTGGCAATGTTGTTCTTAACCTGAGTAGTGGATTTTGGGTGTTCACTATATATGTACATACATAATTGTGCATAGTATATGTGTTTGCATACTTCTGAACTTTTGCAAAAAAACAAAGAGGAAAGAATAAGGCTAAATCTACATGTATGAAGCATGTAAGATGTATGTGATGTATTAAGAGAAAGAACACTGTTGAAGCCCGTTATGATGGCACATCCCAACTTTATGAGAAGTTCTTTGAATGCAAGTACTTGGATATGTAAATATGCTTATATGGCAGGTCACAAAGCTCTGGAGAATGAGATTATAGGGATATATATATACTTTTTTTTTTTTAATTGATGTGTATTTGTTTCCACTGACCAAGAGAAAAAATTTTCCCAGGACACTCGAGCAAACAAAAGAAAAATGTTGAAAGAGGCCAAATTTGAACACATTCCAATAAAACTGTATAGTTAACTGGAAATAGCAGGCATTTATTGAGCATGAATAATGCATGTGTTATGTGGATGGGAAAGGAGAGAAGTTTAAAACACTACGGCTATACTGATGTTTCTTGCATTGTAGTTGTAGAAATAAACTACTTTGTCAACTACAGTCGATCCATTTTTTATATAAAGTTTGAGGTAATAAGTTTTAATTCAACTAGCAATCATAACAAGTTGAAATTTCTCCCAAATAATAATAAAAGCAGACACTTATGTAGTGCTAATTAAGTTCCAGAGAGAATATAAATGTGTTATATGTATTAATTAATTAATTGATCGCAACTAATTTGTATAATCATCCCTGTTTTACAGATAAGGAAAATGAGACACAGAGAGGTTCAGAAACTTGACAAAGTTCACACAGCCTGCAAGCACTGGGACCAGGAAGCAACCCCAGGCATTCGGATTTTAATATTTCCACCATTCTGTATGATCCGTCAAAGAATTCCAAGTAAAAACTAATATTCAGTGTTAAATAATGTTATGACATTAAAGTTTGTTTTGTGTCTACTTCCAAAAGATATATGAAAACATTTTCGAAAAATGTAGAACACTGAAAAATGTAAGATACCTAGATTACAAAACTTTACTTATTGCCGCCTTATCCTTAAATAAAAAATTCCTATGCTTTGATACTACAGTGGATCACACTGACTATTCATGCAGCAGGACAAAGTTCTTTTTTTGAAGGAAATAGTATATAATTTTCAGAAACTGATTATAATTGACTGCTTCGCGTTTACGTAAATAGATTAATATGAATCGGCCCTACCCATACTTTCACACATTCCAATGCAAAGGAACCACAGAGCAAATTAAGTCTTGTATAATGTATTCAGATTTCTTCTGTGTTAGTGGATAAGACTTTCAGAGTAAAGAGACTATCCAGTCCTTTCTTCACAGCACATAAGAAGATGGAGTGCACTTAAAAAAGATTCTATAGAACACGTGTTCAGGCAGAGCTGGGGTGTGTGTCCAGGGCAGCCCACCCAGAGCCTCCGAGTCCTGCACCTCCTCCTGTGAAAGCTTGAGCGAGCTGTGTAGGTTTCGCCTTTTGTCTCATAACCATGCCCACTAACAAGAATGTAATTCACCAGCTGCCCGACTTCACAGTTCAAGAACAAGGGAAAAGACAGTACCGAAATGAGGCGACGCTGAATAGAAGTTAACCAGATGCTGAAAAGGAGAAATGTAAGCTGGGTTCCTGATGTTGCTACTTCTCCACCGCAGGAAGAATGCAACAACCAGGGTATTGTTGTTGATCTGTGAATGACATTGTCAAAGGAATAAAACAGCCCCAATATGGAAAAGCAACTCCAAGCTACTCAAGCTGCCAGGAAACTGTTTTCTAGAGAAAAACAGCCTCCCATTGACAGCATAATCTGGGCTGGTTTGATCCCAAAATTTGTCCTTCTTGGGCAGAACCGATTATAGTCCCATTCAGTTTGAATTTCCTTGGGCGCTAACATTGCTTCTGGGCCGTCAGAACAGACCAGGACTGTGGTAAATGGAGGTGCTACCCCCGCATTCATTTCTCCGTTGGTGTCTCCCCATGCTCCTATCAGAGAACAAGCTGTGGGCTCTGGGAAACACGGCAGGTGATGTTCAGTTTTCTGAGACTGGGTTATCAAGTATGCCACAGGCAACCCACTGTTGGCTCTTCTAGATATTCCTGATATGTCAACTTTATCATGTGGTTACTTACGTAATCTTACCTGGACACTTTCAAACCTTTGCACCCCCATTAGATGCTGTGGAGCAGATTCTTCCTATGTTAGTGAGTCTCCTACATCATGATGACCCAGAGGTATTAGCTGGTACCTGCTGGGATACTTCCTAAATGAATGGATTGAAATGGTGTTGAAAACAGGAGTTGTGTGCCAACTTGTGAAGCTTCTGGGAGCTACTGAATTGCCAATTGTGACTCCTGTGCTAGGAGCCACAGGGGAAAAACATCACTGGACAGATAAACAGAGTCAGGTTATAATTAATGCAGGAGCACTTACTGTCTTTCCCAGCCTGCTGACCAACCCCAAACTAACATTCAAAAAGAAGCCACGTGGACAAAGGTCAAGCATCACAGCTGGCTGTCAGGACCAGACACAGCAAGGTATGAATCATGGCCTATTCTCATTACTTGTTGCTGTTCTCTCTAAGATTTTAAGTCACAAAAGAAAGCCTCATGGGCTGTGACCAACTGTACAAGTGGTGGAAGAGTTGAACAAATCATACTCTTCGTTCATTGTGACATAATGGAACCGTTGATGAACCTCGTAACTGCGAAAGATACCAAAATTATTCTGTTTATTCTGGATGCCATTTCAAATTTCTTTCAGGCTGCTGAGAAGCTAGGTGAAACTGAGAAACTTCGTATAATGATTGAAGTATGAGAGATTTAGACAAAATTGAAGTTCTACAAAACCATGAAAATGAGTCTGTGTACAAGGTTTCATAAACTTAATTGAGAAGTATTTCTCTGCAGAGGAAGAAGAGGATCAAAACATAGTAGCAGAAACTAGCTCTAAAGGCTGCACCTCCCAAGTTCAGGACGGGACTCCTGGGACTTTTAACTTCTAGATTGTATAGCTGAGACACACAGGTGTTGTGTGCTATATTTGGTATAAGTTTGTCTTACCATTTCTCTACTGCAAACTCTCTTTAAATGTGGTTTGTTATTGTAGCACTTTTTACAACAAAACTATACTTGAACAGTTACAAACTGTACATACTACTTGGAGTCTGTCCTCTGAAAGGGTTTCTTATTTCTATACGAAATTCCATACCTTGAATCATCCTGTAAATAAAGATTAAAGTCTATCCTTTTCTTTACTTAAAAAAATTCTATAGAATAATAATAGCAACATTGTATATAAAGGAGTATTAGAATGTGTATCATAATACATGTAAGAGAAACAATAGTTCCAAGAAGATAGAAACTGTTGGGATATGAAATAACTGTAGGAGTTTTTGTGCCTAAAGTAGAACTGAAATTGGACCTACCAGGAAGTAAAAAAAAAAATCAAGACGTGTAAAGGAAAATAGAAATCCCAGGGCTAGTGTCCCCTGTCCCCAACCCTATGCATAGGGAAGGTCATGCCTGGAGGCTGAGTTATGCAATACCCCCTTGCAAATAGAAAGGGTACCTGCATTACACACTTAGTCAGATCCCCACAAAAGGTAAAGACCTCATACATCTAGGAAAGACTGCCTCCATAGGTAATTCACAAGGAAATTCTTTGCTGGCCTCTCATAAGAAAGAACATGCAAATTGTAACTTTGGGTTTGCAGGTTAAGTCCAACTCCTAAAACTAGCGTCTGTTTAATTCCACATTATTAATTTCAAGTGTATCTTCCCAGGTGCAGAACAGAGACAACACATTCTCCCACCGACCCTGGGACATCGACCCAATTAATGCTTCCTTGACTATCTTATGTAAAATATAGATTTCCTGGGCCTCACAAGTATGTAACCATTTGTCTCCTGCCTACTTCTCTCCTCTTGTTTTTTTTTTTTTTGGTTTGCATGTATGTATGTCCTATCCCCCTTAAAAACTGAGCTCCCAAATCCTGCTTCAAAAAATGTCACAGATTTGTCTGTGGTTTGTGTTTTTCCCAGGTGAATCCTCAAACTAGCTTAATAAATCTCCACTAACTGGTATCTTTGCCTCAATTGCGTATCTTGGGTTGCCAGAGGGCACTTAAAAAAAAAAAAAAAGAAATATATAATATCATTTTACCTACACTCTGAGGACTGCTGAAAATTACTATTACTATTTTACTATTAAGTACATCTTGAAAAAATATCTTACACTACACAGAAGGAAGGTCTTCCACTGAACATCCGGACACCCAAATGAACAGTAGGGTACAGAGAAAGAATGGGGGACTACAGTGAGATGCAGCTTCCAATTTCTTAAAAGGCAAATGTTTAGACCAGGAAAACTCATTTAAATAAAATACTTCATCCCATCCAAGGGGAAGAACATTGCATGATATTGATGATTAGGGAAAATTCAAGATAGAATGGCAAAGAAGTATTTCACAAATATTTCATCTTTAAAAATAGTAAAGCGAAAAATTTTTATTATCCTTAATAAACTCCCTAGGCCTTATCTAAGTCTACTCAGAAACTTTCTATTCACATGTAAGTTCACAGAGTCTCTAAAGAACTACCACCCTTCCCACTACACAGGGGAGAAAGAGTGAGTGAGTGTCAGTCACACTGCGGGGAGGAGGGAGCAGGATGGGGGTGTAGCAGGTGTGAGCTCCAAGAGACTGAGAACTTGTCTCAAAATAAATAACCTGGAAGAGATCCAAACTTCCAGTCGTCGGCATTCAGTCCCTTTGCCACATAAGCAAAAAGGAATAAAATACACAGTAAGAAAAGCAGACAAATCAAAAGGGAAATGAACAGAGACTCTTCCAAACAGGTTTTATTGTAAAGTGGGTTGAAGAAGAGGTCGTCAGTTACTTTAAATATAAATGATCCTTTGATGATCTAAGGCTACAGCAAAAAGAATGTAGAGCAATCATATAGGAAATGGAGGGACATATTGTTTATTAAGGTTGCTCATTCTTGGGTTCCTCAGGAAACTGAATAATACTGAAATTTGAGTGCATTGGAGCATGAACCCAAATACAAACTGCACACTAAAAATTTCAGCTTGAACCAGCTAGGTTCAAATTAGCCATTGGGATTTCTCTGCACGTGGGTTTTTCAGGAAGGATTTATTATTTTAGTCAATGAATGGACCGCTTGATTTTTTTGAGGACTGGATATGATGCGTTATTATCCATCAGCTCTGTCAACAGCATAGGCAACAATTAAAATGGCTTTTTCCCTGAACTCAGAGAGTGTTTGGAATCAGATGTATTCTTTACCTACTCTTCCTTCCAAAATCTCCTCCTTCCCAGGGGCAGAGATCAACACAACCTTATTGAATAAACAATAAAACTTATTTTTCTCTCCATTGTGCAGATATGAGTGTGAAAAGGACATCTTGTTGTCTACAGTAGAAATGAAAAAAATTATCAGACCTGATGAGCAAAAAACTATACTTTATGATAGGTGAGGCTTTTAAAGATTAGTGAAAAATATCAGACAAAGCATAAAGAACTGGAAACTAGGAAACGAGTCAACAGCCCACTTTTGTTATCCTTTACAGGTGACACTTTCTGGGCCTCAGTTTTGTCATTTATGAACCTACTTTAAGGGTGATTATGAGGAACTGGGTAAGATTAATACCTTGAAACAGACACAGAACTGTATACAAAAGCAGGCCATTATTCTTTTATCTTTCTTTTTTTTTCTTAGATGGGATCTCACTATGTTGCCCAGGCTGGAGTGCAGTGGCTATTCACAGGTGTGATCTCCCTACTAATCAGCTGTGGCATTTCTTAATTTCTGTAATTTCTAATTCTCTGTATTGTCTATTTGTAAGTTTTGTTGCAATATAAGGAAAGAATCAAAGGGGGATTGGAAGCCTCATTTTCTGCCCTTTGAATTAGAAGAATTTGGTTCCTATTTGGTCATTTTATTTTGTTGGGGATTCCCTGTATTGTCTGTTTTTTTTTGTTTGTTTGTTTGTTTGTTTTGTTTTTTTGTTTTTCCAGTTTTTCTGGCCCAGGCTGGGTTTGAACCCACCACCTCTGGCATATGGGGCTTGCGCCCTAATCCTTTGAGCCACAGGCACCGCCCTGTATTTTGTTTTTTATGAGTATTATTTCAACATGGGGCTCTGTTCCATTCCATCTGAAAGTCCCTTGAGAAAACTTTCTGATGAATGATCAGCTTATAGGCATGAACCTATGTCTATAGAAAGGTATATTATTATAATACTGCTTGACCAATGAATATATTGGAGTATGAAAAGAAGTAGCCATTGAGTGGAACCTTAACCATGACATTTTAAGTTATTTGTGTTGGGAAATTTCCTATATTGTTACCTATATTACCATGTAAGTTCTCTCCTTACATGTACCAGAGCCTGGTGAAGCATGCAGAGGACCACCCTTGTGGAGAAGTTCACTTAAAGTTCAGGTCTCAATAGACCTGCACGTCATTACAACATTGACAAGAAGAAAGCTCCCCAGAGTGAGTACGGCCGTATAGTCTGATGGGACCTTGGGAACATTTAAATTCCCCATACCAATGAGCATGCATATGTGCTGGATTGACATGCCACTAATGATACTGTGGAAATGACGATGAATGATACTCAGTTGCATTTGAGTGTCAGGATCCTGGGATTGTGGTGGCTTTGTGGTTCTGCCGGACTTTCTTGCCTCAGGGTTTCAAAGGGCTCTCCTGCCCCCCATAGATGAGGGCCCAGCAGGGGACTTGCAGAACCTACAATTGGACACATTTATAAACAGATGGACTAATAGCAAATATCTCACATAGAGCCCTTTAAGGGACAAATATGTAGACCCTTATCTGGACCATAGAAAAGTTGGCAGAGCTGCTGAGGAGACCACTAAAGGCGATCTGTTCCCCAGGGCCTTGATACCCCAGCTATATTTTGATCCCCATTAAAACTAATGTCATCTGACATTTCAGATGACACAGCTAAACGGATGCAGAATTCTCCTAAACTCGTCTTCTACCCAAAGCTTTGATGGACTTGGCGGGACTTCATTTGAGAACACTTCATTTACAACGAACTATTTATATGCTCAGGGCAGGCCAGGGACAGAAAGGTGACTGCTACAAAAGGAGCCCAGCATGTGGGCGTCCACCCTTTCAATGATTGACAGTTTCATTTGTATGGTAGACATCTTTTCAAACTGGGTAGAGGTTTGTCCTACCAGAATGGACAGAATGTCTGAGCTTTCAACATGGGCTCCTATCAAGAGCTGCTGGTCTGAGACAGGGCCTTCTCTGACTTCCTGTACCTTTATACCAGCACAGAGCAGGAATAAGCTCTGTTATCCAAGGATAACAGGATAACCGGCACTAGCAGTCCAGAGAAAGAGGCTGAGCAGATAAAGAATGACATGCTGGTGATGGATGCCATGGGGTGGGGGAAGCTGCAGAGGCAGCTAAGCCCCTCTTCCTCAAGAAATCACCATACCTGGCTGCTCCATGGTGGTGTCCATTGGGAGAAAACTTGCTTGCTGCTGTCTACACTTGGATATGCTCCACAGTGCCTGTGGTTGCCCATGAACTTCTTTAAGTGAACCCCCAGTCAGGAACTGGACATAGTAAACTCAATGATCTTGTGAGTCATTGAGATGTTCACAGACTCTTCTCCATACACAATAATAAGGGCCCCTCCTTTGTAGTGGAGGTAACACAGCAGGTAAACAAAGCCCAGTATCTAGAATGAAAATTATATGGAACCCACCTGAAGTGGAATAAAGTATTGCTGCTTGCCCTCCTCTGAATAAGGGCAGCCCTCTAGGAGCAGGCTTAAGTTAAGCCCCTAAGAAACAGTTTTATGAGAGCCCCTTGCTAGCATCCTGAGGGAAGTATGGGTAATACAACCAGGGGTAAAAGAAAACAGAGCAAAGCAACATGTCAAAGGAGTGGGTCAGATGTCTGAGTTTGCCTCTTTCAGGTCCCTGCCCCTTTTGGAAGCAGAGAATTGGAAGGCACCCTATGACATACCTCTAACAACTCACACCTAATTGAAATTGTCACAGGTGAAACATTGGTCCCTCGTAGCAAAACAAAAAGCTCCGTTCCCCAGTGCTGGGGCTAACCTTGGGTGATCAAAATTATTTGTTTGAGAAAAAGGAAAAACATTAAAACTTTATATTTTAACACATACATGCACATAAAAAAACACTTCTAGTTTCTAATTTCACATGTAAATAGCTTGGAATTTGCCACTCTGGAAATGGAAAGCTGAACAAACTAAAAAATCAACAACTCTTCTTGGGTTCATAAGAGAAGTGAGATCATAGGGTAAACTGCTACCCCTCAAATTAGAGAGACAGACAGGCAGAGAATCACAGTATAGTGGAGCAGAAACCTCCATGGGAACCAGTGCTGAGGGAGAAAAAACTAAACTGCAGGTGATAAATTGCTGGAGGCTATGTGTGGACAAGCCCGAGAGGTAAGAATTCTGGTTGACCTAGTCATGGAGGGGACTACCAGGCTTTTTTGAGTTTTGCCATCAAAACCCCAAACAGGTTATTGGACTAAATATTGGAGAAAAATCCCATCATGCTCCTGGAAGGGGGAAGGAAAAGAATCATCTTGATAAACCCCAGAGCATTCTCAGAGCATTCTTTCTTAACACTGTCTGCTCTCAGGAGAAATGTGAACCAGAGCCTAACCTGAGGAGGTTTTGTCAGAGTCTAACTGACCTGGGAGAAGTGACATATCCATCCCTGTACATTGCAGCCAGTTTATCTCACCTGGAAGGGAAGGGGCTGAGAAACATCTGTGATGATCACAGTCCAGGGGAATAGACTGAGACCTAATCATACTATTATATAAGCTTCCCCCACCCCATAACTTACCACGACATTACTAAGGGCCTATTTATAGCAGTCCCTTTTACTCGGTACACCATGTGCAGCTATAAAAACAGTTATAAGTCATATTGTTTAAGCCTATTTTGTGCTGCTATATCAGAATACCTGAGACTAGATAATTTATAATAAACAGAAATTTCTTTGGCTCATCATTCTAGAGGCTGGGAAGTCCAAGGTCAATGGGCCAGATCTGGTAAGCACCATCTTCCTGCATCATGCCAGAATGGTGGAAATGCAAAAAAGCACAAGTGAAAGAGAGAAGAGAACCAAACTCATTTCTTTTACAGTGGTTCTCAACCTATGGGTCACGACCCCTTTGTAACAATGAAAATACACCCTGCATATCAGACATTTACCTTATGGTTTATAACAGTAGCAAAATTACAGTTATGAAGTAGCAACAAAAAATAATTTTATGGTTGGGGGTCACCACAACATGAGGAACTGTATTAAAGAGTCATGACATGGGGAGGCATTAGGAAGATTGAGAACCATTGCCTTATCAGGAGCCCACTCCTGTGATAATGGCATTAATCCCTTCATGAGGACTAGTCACCTCTTTAGGGTCCCACCTCTAAACATTGTTCCACTAGGGATTGTCTTAGTCTATTTTGTGTTGTTGTAAAAGAATATTTGACACTGGGTGATTTATAGAGAAAAAAGGCTTATTTAGCTCATGGTTCCATAGGCTGAGAAGTTCAAGAGCAGGGCCCTGGCTTCTGGTGAGGGATTTTGTGCTATATCATAACATTACAGAGATGGTCAAAAGGGAAGTGGACACGTACACAGAGAGGGAAACCTGATGGGTGTCCTGACTTATGACAGCCCACTCTCAGGGGAACTAATCCTTTCCTGTGGAAACTCGCTACCATAAGCACACCACTATGTCATTCATGAGGAATCTGTCCTCATAATCCAAACCCCTCCCACTAAGCTCCATTTCCTGATACCATCACACTGCTGATCATGTTTCAACATGAGCTTTGATGGGGACAAACAAGCATGGCTTGTTTGTCCCCATCAAACATTAATACATAGTTTAGCATGTATCAAAAATTAATACATGCTAAACTGTAGCATATATTAATTTTCCAACATATGAACTGTGGGGAACATATTCAAATCCTGACACATACTAAAAGGCAAAAACAAAATTTGAAGAAACAAAGTAAGCCTCAGAAAAAGACATGGGAGGGTTATTAAAATATCAGACAACTGGTGACTCCCGCAGCCGGGGCTCGGGATGCGCACAGATGAGCCCAGGGCCTGCAGCTACCACCCTTGCCAGGTCCATGGAAAAATTGCTGCCCAGGGAACTGGTTCCTTCTGCTAAAATAGGTTGGGAACTACTGACCGTGGGAATGTTAACAATGTATACACAGTAATGAAAGAAAATATATCGATCAACACCTACCTAGACCTCAGTAAGAACTGAACCAAGACTGTGATTGGCACCCGTCCAGACCTCTGTAAGAGCTGTGCCGCGGGACCTCAGTAAGAACTGCACTATGACCCCGATCAGCACCTGCCAAGACCTCGGTAAGAGCTGCACCGCAACCCTCCACCTGCAACCCAGGCTCGGCCAGGCCTCTGCATGCCCTGACCAGGAACTGTGGGAGCCACACAAACATGTGTCCTCTGTCTTGTACCCTCCCTGCCCCCACAACGACCTGCTCATCTGGCCAGGGACTCTGATAGCTGCGTGCCCTCAGGAGCCCTCCCTGCCTCTGCACAGAGCCCTTCTCTTGGCCAGAGACTTCTGGAACCTTGGGCTTTCTGTGCCAAAGTCACCGGGCACCAGGCACTCCCAGAACTGTGTGCACCACCCCCTGCCCTGTTGCTGGATCCAGGTGTGTCACACTCCAGAACTGCTTCCACAACCAGAACTCCCTGTGGGGCAGCCCTAGAGGAGCTACACAGGGTCACTCCCTACAAAAATCCAGCAACAAATGAGTGATCCCACTGGAGTCTAATCTTGGAGAGACACCTCCCCAACTCTGAGGATGACCAAAGGCAATGGTGAAAAACAATCACAAGGCAAAATCAACAGGAAAACTCTGGCAATATGAATAATCAGAGTAGATCAACTACCCCAGGAACAATGGGGCAGACACAGCACATGATCCCATGCACAAACAAATAGCTGAGATGTCAGAAATCAAATTCAGAATCTGGATAGCAAATAAGATCAAATTAGAACTCCAAGCAGTAACCCAAAAGATATCTGAAGAATTCAACAGATTCAAAGGCCAAATGACCAAAGATTTTGACACATTGAGAAAAGAAGTGCAGCCCTCAAAGATCTGAGAAACACAATAGAGTCCCTTAGTAACAGAATGGAGCAAGCAGAAGAAAGGATTTCTGATATTGAAGACGAAGCTTTTGAAAGCTCCCAAACTCTGAAAGAGGAAGAGAAATGGAGGGCAAAAACAGATCACTCTCTCAGAGAGCTCTGGGATAATTTGAAGAAAATCAATATTTGTCTTATAGGGCTCCCAAAAGCGACGAAGTGGCTTCACAAGGCACAGAGTCCCTTCTCCATGAGATTATGAAGGAGAACTTCCCAGACATGCCAAGAGATTCTGAAATTCAGATAGCAGACAGTTTTAGAACTCCAGCAAGACTCATCCCAAATAAGACATCCCCTAAACACATCATAATCAATTTCACTAAAGTTAATATGAAGGAGAAAATTCTGAAAGAAGCCAGATGAAAGAAAACCATCACCTACAAGGGGAACAATATTAGAATAACTACAGATCTTTCTGGTAAAACCTTTCAAGCTACAAGAGGATGGTCATCGACTTTTAATCTCCTAAAAAAAATAACTTTCAACCCAGGATCATGTACCCAGCTAAACTGAGTTTCATTTATGGCGGAGAAATTAAATACTTTAATGACATTCCCATGTTGAAAAAAATTGCCATAACTAAACCAGCTCTCAAGGATATTCTCAGACCTATCCTCCATAAAGACCAGTGTAATCCTCCACCACAAAAGTAAACGCACCCAGAAAATTTTGGTCAAATTCAAACTTCCACAGTGGCAAAAGGATTAAACATGTCCACTGGACTCTCCAAAGGCTTATCAATATTCTCAATTAATGTGAATGGTTTAAATTGTCCTCTAAAGAGGCACAGGTTAGCTGACTAAATACAAAAACTCAAGCCAGATATCTGCGGCATACAAGAATCGCATCTTAAATTAAAAGACAAATATAGACTCAAGGTTAAGAGATGGTCATCTATATTCCAGGCAAATGGAAAGCAGAAAAAAGCAGTCATTGCAATCCTATTCGCAGATGAAATAGGCTTTAAACCAACCAAAATAAGGAAGGATAAGGATGGACACTTCATACTTGTTAAAAGTAATACTCAATATGATGAGATTTCAATTATTAATATTTATGCACCCAACCAGAATGCACCTAAATTTATAAGAGAAACTCTAACAGACATGAGCAACTTGATTTCCTCCAATTGCGTAGTAGTTGGGGATTTTAACACCCCTTTAGCAGTGCTGGATAGATCCTCCACAAAGAAGCTAAGCAAAGAAATCACAGATTTAAACTTAACCATTCAACATCTGGACTTAACAGACATCTACAGAACGTTTTATCCCAACAAAGCTGAATACACATTCTTCTCATCAGCCCACAGAACACACTCCAAAATCGACCACATCCTAGGCCACAAATCTAACCTCAGCAAATTTGAAAAAAAAAAATAGAAATTATTCCTTGCATCTTCTCAGACCATCATGGAATAAAAGTTGAACTCAGTAACAACAGGAATCTGCATACCCATACAAAAACATGGAAGCTAAACAACCTTATGCTGAAGGATAGATAGATAATAGACGAGATTAAGAAGGAAATCACCAAATTTTTGGAACAAAACAACAATCAAGACATGAATTATCAGAACCTCTGGGATACTGCAAAGGCAGTCCTAAGAGGGAAATTTATAGTACGGCAAGCCTACCTCAAGAAAACAGAAAGGGAAGAAGTTAATGACTTAATAGGACATCTCAAGCAACTGGAGAAAGAAGAACATTCCAACCCCAAACCCAGCAGAAGAAAAGAAATAACCAAAATCAGAGCAGAATTAAATGAAATTGAAAACAAAAGAATTATACAATAGATCAATAAATCCAAAAGTTGGTTTGTTGAAAAGATCAATAAAATAGATAAACCTTTGGCGAACTTAACCAAGAAACAAAGAGTAAAATCTCTAATTTCATCAAGCAGAAATAGTAACAATAAAATAACAACAGACCCCTCAGAAATTCAAAAAATCCTTAACGAATACTACAAGAAACTCTATTCTCAGAAATATGAAAATCTGAAAGAAATTGACCAATACCTGGAAGTACGCCACCTACAAAGACTTAGCCAAAATGAAGTGGAAATGTTGAACAGGCCTATATCAAGTTCTGAAATAGCATCAACTATACAAAATCTCCCTAAAATGAAAAGCCCAGGACCAGATGGCTTTACGTCAAAATTCTACCAAACCTTTAAAGAAGAACTAGTACCTATATTACTAAACATCTTCCAAAATATAGAAAAAGAAGGAATATTACCCAACACATTCTACGAAGCAAACATCACCTTGATCCCCAAACCAGGAAAAGACCCAACAAGAAAAGAAAATTATAGGCCAATATCGCTAATGAATATTGATGCAAAAATACTCAATAAGATCCTAACAAACAGAATCCAAGAACACATCAAAAAAATCATACACCATGACCAAGTCAGATTTATCCCAGGGTCTCAAGGCTGGTACAATATACGTAAATCTATAGATGTAATTCAGCACATAAACAAACTAAAAAATAAAGACCATATGATTCTCTCAATTGACACAGAAAAAGCTTTTGATAATATCCAGCATCCCTTCATGATCAGAACACTTAATTGGTATAGAAGGGACATTTCTGAAACTAATAGAGGCCATCTACAGCAAACCCACAGCCAATATCATATTGAATGGAGTTAAATCGAAATCATTTCCACTTAGATCAGGAACCAGGCAAGGTTGCCCATTGTCTCCATTACTCTTTAACATTGTAATGGAAGTTTTAGCCATTGCAATTAGGGAAGAAAAGGCGATCAAGTGTATCCACATAGGGTCAGAGTGATGAAACTTTCACTCTTCGCAGACGACATGATTGTATATCTGGAAAACACTAGGGATTCTACTACAAAACTTTTAGAAGTGATCAAGGAATACAGCAATGTCTCAGGCTACAAAATCAATACCCACAAATCTGTAGCCTTTATATATGCCAACAACAACCAAGCCGAACAAACAGTCAAGAACTCTATTCCTTTCAAAGTAGTGCCAAAGAAGATGAAATATTTGGGAGTATACCTAACAAAGAACGTGAAAGATCTCTACAAAGAGAACTATGAAACTCTAAGAAAAGAAATAGCTGAAGATGTTAACAGATGGAAAAACATACCATGCTCATGGCT
>CAUYPK010076030.1:0-15488 GCA_963574355.1 Loris lydekkerianus
GGGGGGGGGGGGGTTGGTAAAAAAAAAAATAAATTAAAAAAAAACCACCCAAAAAACAAAAACACAAAAAAAAAAAAAACAAAACAAAAAAAACAACACAAAAAAAAAAAAAAAAAAAAAAAAAAAAAAAAAAAATATATATATATATATATATATATATATATATATATATATATATATACTCACTGTGCTTTGAACTTGAACGCCTTTCAAAAGTAATTTAATTAATAACCTTGAAAATTTTTCACAGCATACTTTAGATCCTCTCAGGGCACACCACTGTGCCGCAGCACACAGGCTGAAAATCACTGCTCTAGAGTCAAGCTGCTTGGTTGAAATCCCTGCTCATTCATAGCTGGGCAACCGTAGCTCTGTGGTTAGGGTGCTGGCCCCATGCTCCAGGACTGGTGGGTTCGAACCTGGTCCAGGCCTGCTAAATAAAAAAAAAAAAAATAGCCAGGCATTGTAGCAGGCACCTGTAGTCCCAGCTACTATGGAGGCTGAGGCAAGAGAATCGCTTGAGCCCAAGAGTTTGAGGTTGCCATGAGCTATGATGGCACTGCACTCTACAGAGGGTGACAAAGTAAGACTCTGTCTCAATTTAAAAAAAAACCCTGCTCATTCACTTGCATCATAACACTAGTAAGTTACTTACATGCTCTGTACTTCAAATTCTACCCTTATAAAGTGAGTTTTATGATAGTATTCACCTCATAGGTGGATGTGAGGGTTAATGTGCTAATATGTGTGAAACCAACATCTACCAGGAGCTATATAAATATTAATTACTATTACTAGTTGAATGACAAAATTCATAACACCTGGTTTATGTTATTTTGACCTCAAAAGACCAACATCTGAGTATTTTCCCTATTATCAGGAGGAGGGATTCAATATTGGGCCTGAAAATAGGAAGGCTATTTCCCTTGCTGGATATTCAAGCTGTAAGACTCACATAAGTTTCTATGATATGTCAATTGTTTATGTTGCTCTTTACTGATAATTTCTAGCAAATTCTGGGCAACCATGATACTCAGCATCCAGCTTTCCACAAAAATATTCATGTGGTTTGCATAGAGTTGTGGTGGATGCGTAGTAGCACATGCTGAGGATATTTCAGGTTACAACCACCTCTGCCAGTTTTTATAACTATTTCACTCAGACTGGATCTGACTTGTCTTTCACAGAGGTGGGCCAAGCAGCTTTCAAAGCTAATTGAGAAACAAGGCTCATCTTCTTAGAATTAAAACATTATTTCATTATTTTTTATATGAAAACAGATACAAGTATCTTTTGAAATTGTGTGTGTTTTGAAATCTCGCATTGAAATGTTAAAGACATTGTCAACTTCTGGCCCAGATACTTGGGAATTTTTTTCAAATTCTGATGGTAAGAGTTTAACTTGACTTTACCATTAGGAGTCCCTTGAGAAGCTCAGCTATAGTGGATAACACCCTCTCATTCCACCGCCTGTGGGGTGGGAAGACTCAGCCCACAACACTGGCTAGGGTTCTGAACTTTTTAATTATACTTGGCCTTTGACCAGTTCATGTGAATTCTAAATTTCAGTCCATTCTTAAGTGTAAACATGAAACCTCAGCCAAGGTACTTACCTGAGGGTTAACTGGAGCAACGTGCAGCAATCCAACCTCTAACAAATAGGGAGTTATCAACCAAGGACCAGACTCAGCGTTTCACGCCTCCCAGCATTCTTAATTCTACACTTGGATCAGAATTGAACGCATGCTGGTACCACATTTGCTGGGTTCCTCCCAGAACTGTTTTCCTCCCTGATGTTTCAATATTCTGCTTTTGACTTTTATTGAAGGCCTTTATAAGAAAGAGCCGCATGAGGCTCATTTCTGTATTTGCTGTGAAATTGGTATAAGGACATTTGTCCGTTAAATTACTCAATGTTCCCTACTTAAGTCCCGCATGAGAACTTGCTCTGAGTTTAGTACCAGGAAAAAAAAAAAGTTCCTTCCTTGAGAAAGTAGTAAATTTTCTTCTTTTCTATTAGTAAGTTATGTAACCCATGTGTTTCCTGTTTTTTGTCTTTGGGTGCCAAAAAGAATACAACCAGTTTTTACATACAATTGTACCCACTGAGTTGGCTTTTGTAGTTGGCATACTTAATTCTTCTTTTTCTTAGCCTTCCTTCTAATTCATTCCAATACCTTTATTGTATAGATCTTTTTATATAAGCCACCAAAAATTCATATTGAAAAGAAGGTGAGTGTACTCAAATCAAATTTACAAATATATTGTACTTGATATAGATTTTCTGGATATATGCATATATTTTGTTCTGTGTCATCAAATGATATTAGATTCAATAAGATTCAATAAGATACATTGTTAAATGTATAATTTAGTGTAATTTAATCTTATGCTTTTGGTAAGATTTCCTTGACAGAAAGATATAAATCAGAAAAAAAAAGAAATCTTAGGGGGAAGAATCACCATAGCCATAGTAAAAATCAATTCATTCATAGTATTATGAAAGTACAGCATTCATTCAACAAATGTTTAATAATGCCAGCTTTGCACAAGGCATTACGCTGATCACTGTGAAGAAGACAACTTGGATTAAAAAAATGGATCACCCTCCAGGAATTTATGGTTTAATAGTTAAGAGCCACGGTGTTTCCCATCTTAAAGGCAGAATGAGGTATTGCATGTCCAGTAGCATCCCATGCTATAATGCAAGGATTTTTCTTTAATTTACAAGGTTGGAAAAGAAATCTTATAAAGATAAAATAAAATTTCATCATGGAAGAATTTTGTTATAAAGAGAAGAAAAGCTTTACCTAGAGCTTCCCTCAAAAGGAGTTATTTGCTGAAAAAGATTGAGAAGTTAAAAAAAAAACAAACTACTAAACATGACTTTATTATAATCTGCAAGTAACTATGCGTGTAGGATTTCTTTTATTTTAATATGAGCAACAGTTCTCCCAGATAACACTTTCTTAAATGCTGAAGGCACTACTGACGGTTCTATGTGGGCTGACAACATAAACATTTTATCAGTGTCCTAAGCCCCTGCACAGGAAGTAGGGTCATGGGAATATTTTCACAGCTTGCCATTGGCTTTTCAAGAATTGAGGGTTGAAGGTTGCTACAATCATTTGCTTTTCATATTCTGCTTGTCTTTTTTCATGCGGTGAATAATGCAAGAGTCTGGAAGCCAACGCTGGGTGGGGGTTTTGCCTAGAGATCTGTTTAGATTAGTTACCAAGCTTCCCAGCTTGTGTCACTGAAGGTCAGTTGGTTGATAGCTAAAATTTCAATTGGAACCTTGTCATAAAATCAGGATTTAAAGCCCAGCTGAGACTTTGTCTCCTGTGAAAGGGGAGGTTGTTTTATGATTAGCTTCAGAATGTTAAATTAGGTGTTGGCAATTATGAGCCATTTTGGTAGCTTAAATTGTATTATAGAAACACCTGTCCAGAATAGCAAAGGAAGGCAGGCTAAAAAAAAAAAAAAAGAAAGAAAGAAAAGAAAAAAAGCTGAGTTCTCTTGTAAACTGATTCTATTATGCATGAATAGTCCTGCTTTCATTATCAAACCCTAGAAGCCACCCTTAACCACTCTTGAGAAAAAGTGCTTTTTGTATTCCTTACCAGCGATTCTCAAGAACAAGCAGCATATGAAAGATACCTTCCATATGTGGCACAGGGAAATGATTTGCAAAAAAATGCTCATTTTAAAAATGACTGAAATGTTTTCCAATTAATTTTCAATGTTGTTTAATTTTTCCTTCCAGGAGTAGTTCTCATGTTTTTAGATAAAGTCTATGGATGACCCATGAAACTGTGCCCTAAAGTGGGCCAGGTTTAATAAATTCATCTGCTATTACTACAAAGGAGATTCGGTGCCTTCAAGTAAGACAGAATTGAGGGAGAAAAGTGATTTAGAAGATAGAAAAGAAGCTGTGAATAAATTTCAAAATCGGTAACATTCTCATTAAAATAATACATCAACTTTTCTTCCTTCACAGGCCACACTGGGACAGGACTTAATACAAGGAGCAAGCAGTGGGGACACTTTATGAATAGTGACCATATGTATGATATGTGCTAGGGTAGATTTCTGCCTCAGGCTGAGATGGAGTAACAAGGATTGACTTCACCCTCCCGCCTAAAACGACCAAACCAAATCAAATATGTGAGACAATGCTTTGCAAGACACTGGCTGTCAGAAAACGAACCAAGTGATTCTAGAGAGGGGAGCCCATGATTGCCTGCAGCTTGTCACTTTGAGAGACTTTCCAGGCTGGAAGGCAGAGTAGGGGGTTTCAGAGGAGACTGGCAGACTCCTTGAGATGCAGAGATAAAAACTGAGAGTCTGGGGAGACCAAGGCAATTAGAGTTCACTAGACAGAGTACTGGGAGAAGAGAGAGCAGCATAAAGGAAAAAACCCAGAAATCTGCTGAGTTCTTCTCAAGTAGCTTTCAACCTAGTACTAATCAGCACATACATGTTAAAAACAAACAAACAAACAACAAACAGAACTACTGAAGGCTAAGGAAACCCACCTGAAAAGATTAGGGGAAACAGTGCCTGGGACGCGCACACAGCCTGGAATGGTGCCTGCTCATGATGATCAGACACACTAGAAAAGTCCTAAGTCACAAGGCATTGGGGACAAAACTCAAAAGGATCTTAATCAGTAAATATTACTCTGGTCCCCATCTAACAATTTTTTTTTATTTTTTTTCCTGAGACAGAATCTTACTCTGTTGCCTTGGTTAGAGTGCTGAGGCATCCTGGCTCATGGCAACTTCAAGTTCCTGAGTTGGAGTGACCCCCTTATATGAGCCTCCCAAGTAGCTGGGACTACAGGTGCCCACCACAATGCCAGCTAGTTTTTCTATTTTGGGGATAGAAACAAAGTCTTAATATTGCTCAGGCTGGTCTCGAACTCCTGAGCTCAGGTGATCCACCTGCCTTGACCTCTCAGAGTGCTGGGATTACAGGTGTGAGCCACCAGGCCCAATTCATCTAACAATTTTTAAAAGTAAGACCTGAAAATGTCATTGTTTCTGATTAAGTTCACTATGCCCCAGAATGAAACTCAAGAACATTTATAGGAATACAAATCACTTGAGTTCAAATCCCTACTTTGCCATCTACCTGCTGTGTGACCTAGGCAAGTTACTTAACCTCTCTGATACTCTGCTTTCTTCATCTTTGAAATAACTATAATGAGACCTCCTTCATGAGGTTGTTTTAAATAAGACGTGAATCTCAATATATGCAAAATGTTTGTACATGATAACCTTTCACTAAATATTACATAGGAATGTCTTTCTAAATATATATATGTAAAATACATAAGTTTTGTATACATAAGTACATATATCAAGACGGAACCATGTAAAACTCATAATATCTGACATCCAATCAAAGATTACATATAAGAAGTAGGGAAATATTAATACAATAAATAGTGAAGTCTGATCAATCAATTGAAATTGACCCTGATCTGTGTAGGTGTTAGAATTAGCAGGTAAGAGTATTAAAACATTATGTTGTATTCCATGTGGTCAAAATGCTAAGTTGATACACTGAAAAAAATTTTTTTTAACTTAAATTGACTATTTAGAGATGTTCTAGACATCTCTGCAATTGCAAATCTGTGATGTATAAGATGAAAAGTAGACTGGATTTACAGTAGATTAGATGTCAGAGAAGAAAAGACTACTGAACTTGGAGACACCACAACAGAAACTATTCAAAACAAAACACACAGAGAAAATAGACCAAAAACAAAATGAACAGAGCATTAGTGATTTTGGGGGAAACTTACCAAATTGTCTATTTTAAATATATGCAGTTTATTATATGTTAGTTATACTTCAATAAAGCTGTTTAAGAATATGAAATATGACAGTACCCAAAGAAATTTATAATCTAGTCATTAAATCAAGGGAGACTTACAAATAACATGACGAATAGCAGCATAGACTGTTACCACCTTAAAACGCCAACTTAAATTAGCAATTCAGGATAATAAATATATGCATGCATAACGATTTTTACAGTTAAAATTAAAATAATTTTTTCACATAAAGAACATTTTTAGCATCTTATACTTTTAATATCTTAAACTTTTCAGCATGTGATAAGAAATCTAATGCTACTGAAGTAACATTTGGAAGAACCTCTTTTAACCTTTGTGAAGTACATTCTCAATTCACATTTTCAACATACAATTAATTTTTTTTAGAGATAAAACTTTTGAGTAGATTTAATTGCCAAAATAACTACCTAGAAAATGGAAATAACCTTCAATTATGAACTATGATCAAAGAGAGCTTTTTTCATTTTTCACATTGTTTCGTGAAATGACTTTCCTTCCCCCCATCACCTTTCAAGTAACTTTGACATAACATTTGTTTTTCATCACTAATAAAATACTTTCTGTTGAATACAATTTAATGAGACAAAGCCTTTGGTCAATTCTAACACAAATAGATTTATATTTGGGAGAAAAATGCATCTAGGTGTTAAAATGAAGCACTCTGGTCTTGATATCACTCATGTTTTCTTTGCTTTGGCCAGAACCAAATAGTGCGCTATTGCAAGGTATGAAGGTTTAAGAAATCTGATTTGTAAATGGGTGACAAGGGAACATCTCCTGTCATTAATCCACAGATAATATATGGATCTTTCTAGCAGGATTAAAAAATCAAATCTATCTTATTCACATGCCTTCCTCAAAGACCTTGCCTAATTGTTCCCTGTATAAATTAGCTTCTGGAAGATGAAAAAGAGAAAAATGGGTAAAGAACTTAGAAGTTGTAGAATATCAATTAAAAGCCCTTATCTCTGAGAAATGCTTTTGGAAGATTAAACAAGATTTTATTTTGCCATGTTTTCTTCATTCTAAGACTTCATCAATTAACTGCACATTGCACCATCAATTTAAAGGATAGCTTTTTACTATAAATGGCCACATAGACTGTAAGATAAATCCCAATATAGGAAACATTTTAATCTTTGAATCAAATAGGTTTTATCATAAATAATCAGAATTTTTACATTTAAATGCACTTTATACAAATATGACAAGAGCACCTTGAAAGTAAAAAATCAGATTTTTATTCAATTCTCTTCTAAAGATAAATTTAAAGAAAGTTTCAAACATACATTATTTCACACCTAAATTTATTTATTTTCAGCTCCTTTCATATATTTAGAAATGTTATGGCCATGAAGCAATAGAAGGCATGAGTTTCTAAGTGTAGTTTTTACTTGGTACATTGAGTTGTTAATTCACTTTTAAATAATTATTTACTGAAATTTGATTCTATTTGAAGACAGATTCTCCCTCACAAGGTTAGCTGAGGGTTCATCCTAAATAGCATGGGGAACTCCTTTGTGTGTGTAACTTGTAAAAGAAAAAAAAAAGAACAAGATTTAACATATTTCAAAATTAGAAGTGAAGTTTATAAATGGATTCCCTTTTATTACATATCAATCAACGATCAGCTCACTGGAACTTTAATATATACAAAATATTTCCTTACACAACAAAGTACTAAAAGCTCTAAATTGGAAATATTAATATGCTGAATGTGAACATTGGAAATTGTTTGCTCTCCTTAAATAAATGATGTCAGTATTGCTGGCGATACCCAGAAAGGAAAAATATTAGAGGAATGGAATGGGAATGTGAGACTCCTGGGGACTCTTGAACAAGATAGAATCTATGAAGAAGGAGGTTTTGCCTCTATCTGGCTGAAATACCTCAGAAGTGACTCATTCAGTAGTCAAGTAAGGCAGTGTTGGGTCTAAAACTAATCTGAGGGAAAACAGTGCTCTCCCATCATTCCTTTTCAGAGCCTGCCCTTGCCTGTTTTCCTTTGTTCATTAAAGTTCTCTCTATTCCATCACTCTTCTGTTTTCTCGCTCGGTTCCCATCAGTGCTTCGCTTCACGCTAATTGCAATTCCTATGAACTTCCTCCAAAGTAGTTGGTGCATGTAATTTGGAAGCAGGCTCCTAAATTCCTAATGCTTGGATTGATTTTAAGTTTCTCATTAGTTTACTGTAAGAGTTAGAACGTAAGCAGGACTTTTAAAATTTGGGGGAATCTCTACTATCAGCCTCGAGTTTGAAGGTCATGCTTTATTCTAGTAACAATGTGGATTACCTATTTTATTTCACGGTTTTGAGAAATTCTTCTAGGTTAAGGTATACAAGATTCTGCCTGTGCATTTTTCTAGAAGAAAATACTCACATCATATTCTGATTAGTTTTTGGTTTTCCCTTCCCAAAAGTATAAAAATCATGGTTCCAGGAGCTTCCTTCCCTCAGCTACAATTTATTAAGACTGTTACTTGCCAAATGTTACTTGCTAAATGTTGAGAAGCAGCGATGAGAGGCAGTTCCTGTCCTGAAAGAGTTTATTGGGGCAGACAATCCTCTGTACAGATCACCATAATCTAGTGCAGCAAATTCTGTGATAAGTTTCTGAAGTTCTTTAAGGACAGAGGACAGAGAAGCTCAGTCTCAGAGAAATTAAAAGTTGATCCAATTTGGGACACCGGGGAGAAGATGGACTGTTTTTGCTCCATCTCTTGGATCACAAGTGGGTTAACAACATATAGTCATTGGGAATACAGGACCTGATAATCTAGTCTCTCACCAGCACTTAAAAAGAGGGTAGCCTAAATGTTCATTGGCTTCAGAGATTCTACTGACTTCTCTCTTTGAGAGTGTCTCTTCCGCCTCTTGGTTACTTCCAAGTTTCCCACAGTACTATTATGCATGCGTTTGAAACCACTACCCAGACATTCCTCACTGGCTTGCTTATTTTGTTTTTGCTCTACTGCTAATGACTCTCACACAGTCTGTGCTCTGTTGGGCACCATGGACTGCCAGTGGGCTCTGGTGATTGCTCTACTGCAGGCCCAGAAGTCCAGGTCCTGATCTGTCTCAGCATTTCCGCCTAGAGCTGGGCATGGCCACCTGTGGCCAGAGGACTCCACTATTCCTCAGAAGATGGTTACTCAAAAAGTGGTCACTTCTCTGTCCTGCTTCTGTTCCTGCTTCTACTACAGCTGGCAGTGAGAAGGGCAAGTTGTGCGGCTGCTCTAGACCTGGACTGCTTCTCCCTAGCCAGGCGTGTTGGGCACACACCTCTGCTCCTTCACGGCCCTGTGGCCAGCTTTGTATGTACATCTCCTCTTATCGACTTGCACCTGCCGCTTCTCAGAGGCCTGCTCTTGAGCTCCTAAAGGAGAGGTGGAAGTGTCTGGAGTTCACAAATCCTCTTTTCTACCCACGACCCCTTGTCCAGTCTGCAGCCAATGACTAACTGTTATTGCAAGTAGACAAAATTCCAGGCCCCTTGCCTCAAGCGAGGCAATGTCTAAGGTACAATTTACAATCCCGAGTTCCCCACCAGAAAAAGCCCAGGCTGGGACTTTAACCAAAATCCCACCTTTGCTTGGCCTTTTCTCCCCCTCACATAATTTGCTTTTCCTGTTCCCTTTCTGATTTACACTCAATAAACCACTGACACAAAAATCCTTCACATCAGAATTTGCACTGCAGAAACCCTGTACCGGGTTAATTCCATCCCCGGAAGCCCTGGTTCTGGGGAAGACATTCGTCCAACCTCCAGACCAACACACACCATAATGCATGAGAGAATTTTCTGGGATGTTTGACAACTATCACGTTTTTCTCCTTTTTGGGGGAGACAACATAGCTGATTCTCTTAGGGTGTGGCCTTGTCCCAGGGCACCAGCAAGGTAACCTCAAAATTGCAAAGATTAGTGTTTTCAACATCTGAATTATACAATCTTATCCTTGGTCATAAGACTTTTTTTCAGAGTCTGAGCTGAAGTGCAGGGGAGCAGCCAAGAGTAGAAAAATACAGCATAAGGAAAGGTTAGGATAATTCAATTATGACTGCAGAGCAGTATTCACCTCTGTGAAGAGTAGGAGATCCTAATGGGCTTTCTGCCCACCAAAGAGTTTGAACTTTATCCTGTAGACACCAGGGGTATTGAATGAGGTAATGATAGGAGGAAATGTATCTTAGAAAAGATAAAGTCATAAGGGACTGAAGAAAGTGAAACGGGGAAAACCCTAGATGTACAGATTGGGAAGTCGCCCACACATGGAAATACAGCAGTGGGGTCGGGAAAGTGACGGGAACAGTGTCCAAAGAGGTGTGTGAAAGATCTGGAATATAAAAGGACCAAAACTAGAGATAAGAGAAATTTACCCAGTGGTACCAAGGGCCCATCTATTTGGAAAGTAAGTGTTGCAGTCCCATTCAGCCCTGTTATAAAATTAATTTTAATGCTCAGTGCCAAAGACAAATAGCAAAGAAAAAGGAAGGTTATAAGTAAAATGATTGGGTAGATTTATCTTTGGTTACGTATCACTGCCATGTGGGTGAGAATGGATAACGCCTAAAGCAAAACAAAATAGGAAAGGAATGGAGGGTGCTGGCAACAGTGCGCATGGGCCATTGAACCATGGAGTCTAGGTTGAGCTGGAAAGGCATCGATGTCAAGAAAATTGTCTGATCTGGAGAACGTAAAGGACACACCAGTCAAAGAGCAGAGTAAAAAGAAAGTTCCAGAGACAGTACAAGCCTTCGGAAACATGACGACAGTGAGGAGAGGCTCAGCAAAGGCAGAAGATGTGTGCTGTGGAAGGAGGCAGACAGCTGGTGGGCTTGGAGAGCTCGGTAGAGCTAATAACCTCACTGCACACAAATAGGGAAGGGCCAGATGCAAGAGGATCATTGAAAGGCAAGAATGAAAAGGTTAATGGAAGGTGGGGCACAGAATGACAGAGGGAAACAAAAGGAAACCTGGTACCCATGTTTTTTCCCCTGAAAACTAGAAGGATAACAGCTGTCCCCTAAGAGAATGCAATGGCTAACTGGGGAACAAATGTAAGTTGAGAGGGAGATGAAATTAGTGTTAGAAGGGAGCAAAAATGCAAGTGGAAACTTCCTCCGGATTGCTGAAAATACATATTTTAAAATATAAACCATAATATTATCTAGGCTAGGCCCACAGTGTCCAGTATTTGGATCTCAACAAACTCTGGTTTTAGATATTCACCCATTGTCACTGGGACAAAGTCCCCGACACTATCTCGTTTTCCCCAATAATTTCCAAATCAAAATCTATACTGTGGTCATGGAGAATAGTTAAAACCTAGCAAGTAGACATAAAATACTTACCTTGGAACCTTAAATCACATATGATAATTTTCCTAAGAAAATTTGCCCTGTAAATTAATAAGCAGCTTTTGGGACTAGATATTCCTTTATGCATGTGAGTCGGGTTGGTCCAGGGGCGGAGAAAGGAAGAAGACGGCCTTGCCATGCTTATCAATTATCGCACATTGGCTTAAACCATAGCACAGATCTGCCTGGGGAGTTAAGAGGATGCTGTCTATGGACAAACTCATCATTTCTACCGTTAGAATACTTAAAACTCTAGGCAATGAAGTGACTTTAAAATATATCTTCTCTATGGGCCTGATGAAGTTAATTATCTTCAGAAACCTAGATTTTTAGTTTCCTCTTCAAAGGAAGACCATGCTCATCATATTGCAAAATAATTTATTCATCATAAGTACATATGGATTAGTAATTTATGGTTTACAAATATTGTCTCTAGAGCTCTTTTCTCATCCACAGCACTGTGTAAATTTTCGTTATTAGGCTAAGTCCATGAGCTATATCTGCTCATTCTGAGGCTAATGCAAAAAACATGGAGACTTTTCACTCAATCCAACTAACAAATATTTCTTTTTTTTTGTATCTCAATTATTTCTTTTGTCTTTCTCTACCTAAGTATCACCACCAGAGCACAGCAAAGTTTTACAATTCTTATTAGGAAAAGTAAATGTGTTTCTCCAGATGAGAATAATACACTGGCTTAGTACATTGTTCAATATTGCATTAGTGCTTCCATTCAAAACACAGGTGCAATATCTTGTCCCAAAGTAGGTGCAGTTATTACCCAACTTGGGAGATTTAATTTATTAGCTCCCTCTCCAAATATTTGAAGAAACAATTCTATCCATAGCCTGATAAAATCCCTTTTAATCACCAAGGGTTTATCCTTCCAGTGACTGACCGAGCACAGGTGTTGTTCACTGGGACTTAGAAATGAAATGCTTTCCCCAGAGTGAACAACGTCTTACGAGAATATTCAGAGTACAGTTTGTTCCAGGCATGCAGCACCTGTTACTCACTTGTTTAAATGTCTCATGAAGAGGACAGAGAAAAAAATAGTTTCTCCCTGTCTCTGGGAACATACATAAATTTAGCATACAGTTCTTTTTTGGCCAAGTACAAGTTTGAATTACTTTAATTGGGGGCACAAAATATTATTTCTTGAAGATGCACTTCACATTACAGTTTACTCCATAAAATGACTGAGAGGTGGTGATGGTCAAGAGAAAGGAGGGAAAGGATGGAAATAAAAGAAAGGAAAAATAAAACAGAAGGCAAAGTGCAGACATGAAACTGGGATGAAAAAGAACACACATCAATTGAGCCTCACTGCTAATGTTTGCATTGTGTCAAAGTATTTGTTCTTCTAATTCTGTTTAGCTATGAACATGTGAGATCTGGATAGCTGCTTTTTAAATATTGAAAAATCACTATCTATGAAGAAATGATTGACCAAGTCTCCTCAGGAAACAGACTGAACTTATATTATTTTTCCTACATTTTGAGATGAATTCAGTCTAAGTAGGGAATATAAGTGGTTTTTTGTTTTGCCCCATTAGGCCCATCATTCTTAATCAAGTTAAAATTGTACTTGAAGAAATAAAAATATATGGGTCCTACATGATTTTATTAAGGGTCTTGTTAAGCATGGTCATTGACATTGCTAAAAATCTAAGAACACCAGAATGATTTTTAGAAATTATTCATTGCCATATTGATTAAGGTTGAAGGGTGGTCTTAGCAAGTATTTATCTACTATGGGATGAGCACAAGTGTGCAGGAGCTTGCGTACCCACATAG
The DNA here is from genome assembly GCA_963574355.1 of Loris lydekkerianus. Classification (NCBI taxonomy): domain Eukaryota; kingdom Metazoa; phylum Chordata; class Mammalia; order Primates; family Lorisidae; genus Loris; species Loris lydekkerianus. Next base: position 13,024 of record CAUYPK010076030.1, read on the forward strand.
ACACAGACGCAGGCACCCGGGGGTCCAGACAAAGCTGAGAAGGCTAACTGACACCTGCACCTCTCTAGCATTTCATTATGATACGGAAGTGAAACACCTGTCTATATACTGTGGCCTTCTGTCACTTTTATATGTACCCTTATTTATTAATAGCCACATTGTGAGTAGTTTTCCAGCCTTCTGGAGCTGTATTTAGAGTTGCAGACACACTCCTAAGAAAAGAATTCAAGGTTAGCAGCCAGTGTTAGGCAAGTCATATACATATAAAATTAAAACTTCTCAAATTGAATAATTTACATTCTTCCTGTCCATGCTTGCTGGGCTCAGAACCAGCCAGCATTTTCACCACATCTTTTTTTTTTCTTTTTAAACACAGGGCTAAACATCCATCTGGCATCTGGGGTTCAAGCTCACTCTGAAGGTTTATCACTCTGATGACTGGTTAAAGACTAACACTTTGGCTTCAGTGCCACCTTCTCTTCCTGCCAATCTGGCTCACCTCAGGAGCAGGTGTGAAATGCAGGGGACCATCCAGCCCCTGGAAAACTCTTCACAGTCTCATGGTTTTTCCCAGGAAGTATAAGAATGTGCAATGATGTCAGAGCATATTTTTTGTTCTTGTATGTGTGCATGTATGTATATGTGTATATATATATATATATATATATATATATATATATATATATATATAAAGAAAACAACACACATATATATAGGCTATATAGGCTATATATGAAGGCTATATATATATATGTGTGTTGTTTTCTTTTTTCTCATCTTTCTCTTATTTATTTATTTGATTTTTCACCACATGTGTGAGATAAATACCAAGTTTTGGACACTAACCTGCCTTTTTTTCCTTTTCCTTTTTTTTTTACCTTGAACCTAATTTTATTGACATATGAAACAAACACACACTCACCTGCTTTTGAAGACTTTCAAATACAGAAGCTTCATGTTCCTCATGGGAAAGTAAATAATGAAGAGTTTGTATAATATCTACTATGTAGTCAACATAGGGCATGGGTCAACAAAAGATTTATGCCCAGAATTATGATCAAAGTTAGAAATACCCTACAATTACAATAAAAACTACAGAAATAAGTACAAAATGCATGTATTAGCCACGTGTGAAACTCTTCCCAGGAAATGATTCAAAGAAATAGTGTCAATTCCTTAAATTTCATCAAGAAACCTCATACTTTCCTGAAGTCTCCTTAAAAAAGACATTAATTGAAAATGTAACTAATATGTGATGAAGAATAATGAAATAATAATAAAAAATACAGTACTATGTATGTGGTATAGAATGGTCACTCAATAAATGTGTGTTGCTTTCACACTCAACTAATTATAAACTGTATTGTAATGGGAAAGGATACCCAGAAAAAGTGAGGGCTAAGAGAACAGGGGTCTTCTCAAGGATACACCTGCAAGGTGCTCTCAATGGTGACTCAGCTCTTGGAACTTAACTTCCTGGGACATCAAAATGCCGGCTTTGGCTTTTATAAAACTGTCGTTCTTTAAAAGCCAGAGCCTGTTTTTCCAGCTTGATTCAAACTGAAAGGTACCCATGGGCTGGAACTTTTGACTGGGGATAAAAACGAGAAGACTGAGCCAGTCAGGGAGCATAGCCATTTTGAATTCTCCTATGTTGTTCCTGCGGCTGAAATAAAACTATTCCTCATTTAAACAAGGTGTTTGGGTTTTTTGTTCTCTCCATTGGGCCTCACCTTCCTTCAACAGTAATAACAGATATCAGTAGTCTTCATGAACACTAGAGAAAGGTAAATGGAAAACTATGTATTACCAGAACTATTTAGAGGTAGTTCCTGGCTGCCCAATGTAAGCATTCTGTTTATCTTGACAGGTACCTACTTATATGGGGAATGTGACATCAGGTTAAGACAGTGCGTCTCTACTCTGACGCAACACTCAAATGTTGAAATGTTTAGATCTTTATTTGGTTTCTTCAGATGGTTTTCCCAGTAGAAAAAGACTGTTTTCAGCAACGAAAAGTTATATCCTAATTTACATAGTGATAATGTAAGAATGGAAAATTTTAGCTAGCCCTAGACCAGGCATGTTACAAGGTGTCTATCCCACATGAGCCTCCTGTTCCAGGAAATGGCCTGCCCAGGGCTCCAGAGAGCCCCATGTTCCAGGAAAAGGCCCGTCCAGATGGTCGCAATAGGGCTGGGGCAGCAGTTCTGAGAAAAACGAATACAAGGAATTATTCTACCCCAATGACTTGACTTGAATTTAAACTTCTGTCATGTAAAGATAGAGTGGATCAATTTAAATGAACCAATAAGATTGTAACGCACCATTCCTTCCCGCTTCTTCCCGCTTCTTCCAGAACCCTATAAAAAGAGCTCCCTTCTTGAGTTCAGGGTCGACTCCTCTGTCTCCTGCGTGAGATACGTGTCGGCCCCAGAGCTCTGGCTTTCCCTGAATAAAGCCTC
>CAUYPK010076037.1:0-34465 GCA_963574355.1 Loris lydekkerianus
CAGTACCATGCTGTTTTGATCACTATTGATTTATAGTACAGTCTCAGGTCTGGTAGCGTGATTCCTCCTGCTTTGTTTTTATTGCTGAGTAATGTTTTGGCTATTCGAGGTTTTTTTCTGATTCCATATAAAACGAAGTATTATTTTTTCAGGATCTTTAAAGTATGACAATGGAGCTCACAAATTCTTTATATTTTAACATTTATATATTTTACAGCTCATATTCAATATTGCCAAACTGCTTTTCAACCAATTTTCTTTTACCCAGGAATTGAAGAGTGAAGTAGGCCTGAAATTTACATTGTCCTTTTTATTTTTCCACAAAGAATAACATTTATAATGTTACAAGATTATCTGATATATTTAAACTAGCCATTTAACAGGCCATTTATATAAATTAATATTCTTCCTCCCTTCAATATGTACATTTTCTAGACCCATGACTAAATGAATTTTGTCTTTGTGCTATATTCAGATTAGAATGGCCAGTCTACCCATAGGGAGGTCTTTATATTTGTCTTCTCTTTAATTGTCGTATTTATGAGGCCAAATTTTAAGAGGGTAATGATCATTGGTTAAAAAGTAGTTACTTAAAAAATTATAATGGCAAAATATAGGAAAACTTACTTTTGTAGCTTAATATGTCATTAGAATAATTCTGCCCCCAAATTAAATTCAAATGTATTTCTTATTCAGTCTATTTTGAAGTTGATATACGTATAATATATAGTTAATAAGTCTTTGTGAAATATAAGTTAACAAATGCCCTGTGTATAAATATATATAGCTAACTATAAATTTTGTAAATTATGCTTCGGGCTCATAAACACATGGAATATATAACTTCATTTAGTGTATTCATTGTTTGATCCCCAGTTCATATTCTGGGATTTCCTGATATAATCAACAACCCCAGAAACTTACTCAATCATTTAGTGCCCAGTAGCAGGTAGAAGCTCTGTGCAGTCAGGGAACATCATGGTAACATAATGTAATAATTTTACTTAAGCATTGGACCTGAAGTAAAATCAAATTGATAACTTACCTTTGGTTTCATACTATTTCTCTTAAATATTTGACATTCCTATGAGAAAAATATCTAAGAAAAGTTTAACATTCTTCTTTCTAGTTTTTTGTTAAGAAATAATTGCCACAGGAGAGTACTGAACATCATATGGAACTTTACAAACATCATTTGACCCTACTGAGCAAGTAGTGGTTTCTATACCATTGTTACCACATCAGAATCCCCATTCCTCATTGTCACTTCTTTAATTGATTTCAGGTCCAACCCAACCAAACTCCATCTTTATCTTGGTTTATTCTAAGTACCAAAGCAAGATAGAAAGAGTCCCCACAGAAATACACATCATGATAAAAGAGTTCATATTTCCATATGAGAAGGAACTACTTCTCAGGAGTAATGCTTCCAGTTGTTTTCTCCCCAAAACTTTATTTCAAAGAACATATTAATTATTCATTCAAACAGTAGACAAAAAATCCCTAAATAACATTACCTTCAAAGACAATCCCTTCATTTTCTCAAAAGAGAAGCAAATCCTTAAATATATTGTATTACTTTACTAGTAGTTACTGACATATGGCCTCTTGAAGTCCCAAATCATTGTTTATATACAGACATTTAAGGGAAGCATCAGTGGTTGTAAGGGGCAGACTTCTGGTCCAAAATGGGCACAGGGACTTTTGACTCAGCTATTTTGACATGGAGATATTTTAACTGGATGTTTATAAGTGCTTCAATAAGAAGTATACTGACATAGGTGAATTTTTGCTGAAAAAGTACATTCCATAGCAAATTTCATTAAACCTAACTTAACTATTAGATGAGTTCTCTATTCAATGAAGTTGAACCATTTTCACTTTTGTTCACTTGCATTTTTGTTATTCTGAAATGCTCCATTGCTACCATTTTTCTGTATTAATTAACTGAAGATCTGATTCATGGAGTAATTTTTCAATTTTAAGTTGTATTAATTATAAGTAAAATTATCAACCACAATTCTACTGGTGTAAATTTGCACTTGTGGCCATAAATTCTATGAAATTCCTTTTTATATGATTTAAATATTACCATGCTTTGATTCTTTTGTCAATTTATATGTTGCAATAGATTGTACCTTGTAGCTACTATCAGTTCTATTTTGTGTTTATTGTTTTTACTGAGATCTGATTTTTCCTGGTTCACTACTATGTTTTCACAAAGATATCATGATGTTTTTTGCTATGATTGATCACCAGGTAAAATTTAGCCATTGTTGAGGTTTTTTGTGTTTGTTATTTCTAACACAATATTTATTATGAATTATATTAAAAAGTTGGCCTTTGTATTTATTTCTTGAAGCAAAGAGTATTCAAGGTGGGTGTGGGTACCTAGCAGGATCAAAGCATTCTGTTTCAGCAATATATATTTAAACCATAACCATGTGAAGCTTCAATAAAGTTTTAGAGAAAAGCTTGTAAGTGGAGTAAAGCACAAGAATTGCACAATATTAGAACAGCAGGTCATGACTTGCTTAAGGGGTAGAGGAATAAGAAATTACTAAACAAACAAATTACACAACTAGAAAGAAGTGAATATTAGATCCAAGATCGAAAATTATTTAATATGCATGCTAGCATTTACATTATATAGTAAGTAATGCCAGGCCTGCTGTCAGCTAGATGAAATAAGAAGTAGACTATGGAAGGATGGAATTTAGGCACAGCAAGGATTGCCAAGTAATAGCCTGTGTTTGAGGGCAGTGGTCCTTGTTATTGCTTGATTCTCTACAAAACAAGTCCAGCTAGGAATCCAGGTTTCTCTGACCAGGCAAATTTCTGGCCTCTGACTTTGAATAACAGATTTCAAGAAACAAGAAAAGCAGGCTTTGTTCCCTGTGTCATTGATCGTGTAATCTTTTGCACCTTTTGTTTGCAGTTTCCACATAAATGAAAATGAAAGCAACCTTAAAAGTTTATAGGATACAACATTTACCATAAGGTAAAGTACCATGATTACAATGAAAGGGGAAAATCTTTGCTTATACAAGTCTTCACAAGTGCCAGAAACTGTGCAAGGGGTGGACTTGTACAGAAAACTTAATTTAGCCTCTGTTAGAAATTATGAGATGTAGCTATAATATTTCCCCCTCATCCATGGGGCACACATTCCAAGACTCACTAGTGGATGCCTAAGATGCTACATATGCTATGTTTTTAGCTATATATACACACCTATGATAAAGTTTAATTTATAAATTAGGTACAGTAAGAGATTAACAACTATAACCAATAATAAAATAGAACAATTATAATAATTCTGTATACCATAATAAAAATTATGAGAATGTGGTCTCTCCCACATTCTCCCAAAATTTCTTATTGTATGGTACTTGCCCTTCTTGTTATGATGAGATGATCAAATGCCAATGCAATGAGATGAAAGGAGGTGAATGTCATAGTCATTATGACATAATGTTTAAAACTTATGAATTGCTTATTTCAGAAATTCTCTATTTAATATTTTTGAATCATGGTTGACCACAGGCAACTGAAACCATCAACAGTAAAATCATGGATAAGGGGAGAACTAGTGGATGGTGGTAAGTTTTTAATAGATATAGGTAGAAGTGCTTTATAAGCACAAAGGAGAAAGTAATTAATTGGGCCAGGGAACACTTTCCAAAAAAAGGTAATGTTGATTTAGACCTTGAAGAATGAACATATAGGAAAGTGCTTATTAGACATAGAAGGAAAGAGGAGAATAGCCAAGATATTTTACATCAAGTTCCTGACTGTTGTTTGAAGTTAATGCCAATAATTATGCCCTTCTGTGACAATTTTTGATCTGTTTGGTAGGAGACTCCTGGACTGGATAAATATTCTGCATGAGCCCACAGGTAATTAATGCTCTCATTTCTCTTCATTTCTGGGTTAGAAGGTGCAAGCTATCAATCACAGAAATATGCAAAGGTCACAAAATCCATAGTAAATTTACTTGCCTTCAGTTTATCAGTGTAGCACTGTATCTAAAGTTAACAAATATATTATAAATTTTATTAAAATACATCCTTTATCTTCTTAAATTTATTTACTTTTTATTGATACTTAATAGCTATACATATTTTTGCCATACATGTAGTAACTTGATGCATTCATACAATTAAATCAGGATAATTAGGATATCTATCACTTTAAATATTTGCCTTTTCTTTATGCTAGGAACATTTAAATTATTCTATATTGAAATGTACAATCAATTAAAATTAACTAAAGTCACCCTATTGGCCAATTATACCAATTAATTAACCTCCCTTCATTCTCCTTTTCCTCCTACTCTTCCTAGCCTCTGGTAAACACCAATTTACTGTCTATCTTCATAAGACCCACTCTTTTAGCTCCCACATGAATGAGAACATGCAATATTTACTTTTTTGTACTTGCCTTATTTCACTTAACATAGGGACCTCCAGTTCCAACAAGGTTGCTGCAAATAACAAGTTCATGCTTTTTTATGGCTGAATAATATTCCATTGTGTATATATACCACATTTTCTTTATCTGTTCATCCACTGATGGACACTTGGGTTGATTTCATATTTTGACTATTGTGAATAGTGCTGCAATAAACATGGGAGTGCAGACATATTGATTCCTTTCTTTTGGATACATACCCAGTAATGGAACTGATGGATCACATGGTGGTTGTACTTTTGGTTTTTTTGAATAACTTCCATATTATTTTTCATAATGGCTGTATTAATTTACATTCACACCAATAGTGCACAAGTGTTTGGCTTTCTCCACATTCTCATCCACATCCACTATTCCCTATTTTTTGGTTAAAAGCTATTCTAACTGTGGTAAGATGATCTCAAGGTGGTTTAAATTTTCACTTCTGTGATATTTAGTGATGTTGAACATTTTTTATATATCTATTTCCCATTGTAAGTCTTCTTTTCAGAAATGTCTATTCATACCTTTTGTCTGCATTATAATTGAATTATTTGTATTTTGTTATTGAGTTGTCTGAGCTCCTTAAATATTCCAATTATTAATCCTTTTTCAGATGAATACTTTGGAAATATTTTATTTCTTTTTGTGGTTCATCTCTGTACCTTGTTGATCTTTCACAAGTAACAAGGTACAGTTTTACAACTTGACATAATCCCGTTTGTCTATTTTTGCTTTTGTTACCTATGCTTTTAACATTTTGTACAAAAAGAAAAATCTGTGCTCAGACAAATGTCCTAGAGTATTTCCACAATGTTTCTTTCTAGCAGTTGTATAGTTACAAGTCTTATATTTAAGTCTTCAATCCAGTTAGGTTTGATTTTTGATTGTTTGGTTTTGATTTATGATGAGGGGTAGGAATCTGGTTTCATTCTTCTCCATATGGCTCTTCAGTTTTCCCAACACCATTTATTGACGAGACTGCCCTTTCCCTTTTGTGTGTTCTTGGAGACTTTGTTGAAAATGAGTTGACTTTGCATGGATTTATAACTGAGCCTTCTGTTCTGTTCCATTAATCTATGTTTCTGTTTTTATGCCAGTGCATGCTAATTTGGTTACTATAGCCTTATAGTACATTTTGAGTCAGGTACTATGATGCTACCAGCTTTGTTATTTTTGTTCAGAAAGGCTTTGGTGGATTGGAGTCTTTTGTGGTTCTGTATTAATTTTAGGATTGTTTTCTCCATCTCCATGAAGAATGTCATTCATAGTTTGATAAGGAGTGCATTTCTGTAAATTTTAATAATATTAATTCTTCCAGTCCCTGAGCATCTTTCCATTTTTTGTTCCCTCTTCAATTTTTTTCATCAATATTTTCTAGTTTTGTGTAGATCCCTCACAACTTTGGTTAAATTGATTATTAGGTATTTTGTATTTTTTATAATCATTTTAAGTGAGATTGCATTCTTGATTTCTTTTTCAGGTTGTTTGCTGTTGTAAATGCTAATAATTTTTATGTTGACTTTGTATTCTAAAACTTTACTAATTTTCCAGTTCTAACAGTTGTTTTCTTTGTTTTTTGTTTGTTTGTTTTTTTAGTGGTGCCTTTAGGTTTCTCTACATTTAAGTTCATGCAATCTACATACAAGCTTATTTGACCTCTTCTTTTCCAATTTCAATGCTCTTTTTCTTTCTTTTGCCTAATTGCTCTGCCTGTATTTTGTTGAATAAAAGTAAATAAAGTGGGCATCCTTGCCTTGTTCTACTCCTCACAGAACAAATTTCAATGTTTCCCTATTCAGTATGATGTTGGCTGTGATTTGTTATATATGAACATGACCGTTTTGAGATATGTTCCTTCTGTACCCAGTTTGTTGAGGGTTTTTATCATAAAGGGATATTAAATTTCCTCAAATACTTTCTCAACATCTATTGATCATATAGATTTGTTCATGGTTGTGTTAACATGATGTATCACATTTATTGATTTGTTTATGTTAAACCATTTTTGTAGCCCTAGGATGAATCCCACTTAATCATGGTGATTAATATATTGTTGAGTTCAATTTGCTAATATTTTGTTGAGAATTTTTGCATCTATGTTCATCAGCAATCTTGGCTTGTAGTTTTCTTTTTTGTTCTGGTCATGTCTACTTTTGGTATCAAGGTAATGCTGACCTTGTAGAATACATTTAGAAGTATTCCCACATATTCAATTTTTTGATGAGCCTGTGTAGAATTGGTATTAGTTCTTTTTCAAATGGTTAGTAGAATATAGAAGTGAAGCCATCAGATCCTGAGCTTTACTTTGATACCTTGTTACAGCTTCAATCTCATTACTTGTTATTGATTTGTTGAAGTTCTCTATTTCTTCATGATTCAATCTTAGTAGGTCACATGTGTCCAGAATTTATCCATTTCTTCTAGGTTTTTCAATTTATTGGCATATATTTGTTTACAATAATCTCTAATGATTTTTCATATGTCTGTACTCTAAATTATGTCCCTTTTCTTATTATGATTTTGTTTATTTTTTTTTCTCTTAGATTTCATTTATCTTTTTAAAAAGCTGAGTTCATTTTGTCTCTTAGATTTCATTTATCTTTTTAAAAAGCTGAGTTCATTTTGTTGATATTTTGTACTTTTTAGTCTCAATTTCATTTGTTTCTGTTCTGATCTTTATTATTTCTTTCCTTCTATTAATTTTGGTCTCAATTTGTTCTTGAATTTATAGTTCTTTGAGATGCATCATTAGATCATTTATGTGAAGTCTTTCAATTTCTTTGATGTAGGTATTTATTTCTATAACTTTCCATCTTAGTGCCGCTTTTCTGTATCTCATTGAGTTTGGTGGGATGTATTTCCATTTTCATTTGTTCTAAGAAATTTTAAAATTTCCTTAATTTATTTATTGACCTATTTGTTATTCAAGAGCATGTTGCTTACTTACCATGTTTCTGTAGTTTTCAAGGTTCTTCTATTGATCTCTAATTTTATTCCATTGTTGTCAGAAAAGATACTTGATATCCAATTTCAACTTTTTAAAATTTCCCAAGACTTGTTTTGTGGGCTATAATTTAGTCTATTTTGGAGAACAAACCACATGTTGATGAAAGGAATGTGTATTCTGTAGCAGTTGGGTGAAATGTTCTGTAAATCAATTAGACTTATTTGGTCTACAGGGTACTTCAACATTTCTTTGTTGATTTTCTGTTGAAAATGAAAGGTGTCCAACCTTTTTTCTTCTCTGCCAGAAATTGGAGAATTAAGAGTTGCCTTGGGCCACACATTACACGAACTCTAACAAAAGCTGATAAGCAGTGAAAGAAAGAAAGAAAGAAAGAAAGAAAGAAAGAAAGAAAGAAAGAAAGAAAGAAAGAAAGAAAGAAATCTGTGCATACTTTTTGCAATATCCAACACCACAGTTAAGGAAAACAGTCCTCAGATATTCAGCATGTAGTCTGTGGGCTACAAGTTGGACAGCCTTGGAGATGATCTATACATTACTGAGAGTGAGGACCTGAAGACCCCTACTATTGTTGTATTGCAGTCTATCTCTCCCATTCTACCTACTAATATTTGCTTTATATATGTGGATAACTCAGTGTTTGATGCAAAAATATTTAATTTGCTATATTTTCTTGCTATATTGATCCTTTTATCATTATATAGTGACATTCTTTGTTTCTTTACAATTTTATCCTAATTTTCTATTTTATATGTTATAATTGTAGCTACTTTTTTATTTTCTGCCCACATGAAATATCTTTTTTTAAAATTCCCTCACTTTCAGTCTATGTGTGTTTTTAGGAATAAAATGGGTTTCTTGTAGGTAGCATATGGTTAGGTCTAATTTCTTTATCTATTCAGCTTCTCTGAGTCTTTTAATTGATTTACATTCAGTATTTTTACTGATAAGTAAGGACTTACTACTGCCATTTTGTTGCTTATTTCTGGTTTTCTTCCTTCCTTCCTTTTATACTGTCATACTGTCATCCTGTGTGAATGATTTTTTTTTTGGGGGGGTAGTATATTTTAATTCATTTTTTTATAGGTTTTTACATTGTAATTATTGTGAATCTTGCAAAGAATTTTACAGACTTAGAAAACCTCTCTAATGCCATCTTGTCCACATTTTGACTTTTGGTTGTCTCAATTTACATATTTTTATATTTTTCTCTTTCCTAATAGCTATTATCTTCATTCATTTCTCTTTTAGGCTTCATGCTAGAGATATGAGTGCATTGCACACCATAATTATAGTATTGGAGTATTGCAGGCTTGTCTTTGTACTTGATTTTACCAGTGGGTTTTATATATTCCAGTGTTTTCATTTTCCACATTTGTCTTTTTTTCTTTCATATCGAAGAACTCCCTTTAGCATTTCTTGTGAGATGAGTCTGGTGGTAGTGAATTTCTTTAGCTTTTGTTTAGGAAAATATTTGTTCCTCATATTTGAAAGGTAGTTTTGCTGCTTGAACAGCAATTTTTTTCTTTCAACAATTTTAAAATGTCCTTCCACTATCTCCTGGCCTAGATGGTTTCCACTGAGAAGTCTGTTGCCGGACAAATTGGTGTTCCTTTACATGTTATTTGCTTCTGTTCTTGTGCTACTTTTAGAATCCTCTCTTTGTCCTTGACCTTTGAGAGTTTGATTAATACATGGCTTGGGGCAGTCTTATTTGGGTCAAATATGTTCAGTGTTCTTTGATGTTCCTCTCTCAGGATATTTTTTACCTTCTCAAGTTTTAGAAGTTCTCTGTCATTATCATTCTGAGTAAAGACTTCTACCTCTGCTCTTGCCTATCTCCCTCTTGAACACCAATAATTCTTAGATTTGGTCTTTCAAGGTAATTCTCTGTATCTTTTAGGCAATCTTCATTCCTTTTTGCTTTTTCTTCCTTTTTGTTCTCCTGACTGTGCAATTTCAAATAATTGGTGTTTGACCTTATTCTTTCCTCTCCTTGATCTGAGAGACTTCATGAATTTTTCAGGTTTGCATATGTATTTCTAAGAGTTCTGAGTTTTTATTATTTTAATCCGTTAAATTTCTCTGATAAATATCTGAATTACTTTTCTGTGTTATTTTGGACATTATTGAGTTTCCTTAAAATTGCAATTTTGAATTCTTGGTCTAAGACCACATGTATCACCTGTGTTAGGATTGATTGGTTACTTGTTTTTTCTATTTGGGGAATTCATAGTTCCCCATTTGCTATTGTTTCTTGTGGATGTACATCTGTCTTTGTATTGAAGAATTATCTATTTCTATCTTCTCTATCTGGGTTGTTTTATTTTCAGGTATGTTTGCTTAGAGATGCTTCATAATTTACCTGCTTATTGTGGTTTTTATCATGCATATCTGCTTAGAGATTATTCATATAATTTACCTGTTGACTTTCTTCTTCTTTTTTTTTTTATGCCGTTTTGGCACTAGATGGAAACTTATGCCGACGTTTTCCTAGACTCTAGCAAACAGAGTGCTGCCCATCTGGAATGGCAGAGGTCCCAAAGCATTTATCCCCGTAACGTGGAAAGACTAGCTAGAGTTTCTTACCCAAGGTATCTGTAATACATATCTACTACAGTATACTGCTGCCAACTAGCCACTCTAATTTGGTGTCTCCTTTGGCCAAGTTACAGAGCAAAGTTGCCAGGGTAGAGAAGGTGATCCTGCCTCCTCCCTTTGTCTCTGGCTATTTTCAGGGATTTATAATATCTCCCTTCAGACATTTCCATGGGTTGAAACATGGACCCGTCTCCTGCCAGGGAACTCAAAATGGTGAGTAAGCTGGTTGTCCACAAGAATCTCACTTTTTCCATTGTAGAAACTGTGAGTTGGGAGAATTTTTCCATGCATGGTACCAAACAGACTGAGGGAGGGGTGTCTTGGAAATGGAAATATGATTTTCTTACCATCTGCTTAGAGTTTTTTCATTTCTCTGTGGCCCACTGGAACTCATATTTGAGTTATAGAATGTTGATGGCAATAACCTCAGTACTGTATTACTATTTTTTCTTTTGTTTATTTGTGAGGGGGAGTGAAGCCAGCTTGTGTACATAATGCCACTTTGGAACCAGAAGCTAAAAAAATACATCTTTTTAAAAACTCTTTTTTAAGAACTTGACTGAAAACAACAAAGCTACTAATTTTTAAGTTAAAATAGTATGTTACTACACTTATTCTTAGATCCTCTGATCACTTATGCTAAACCTAATTTTACCATGTGGCAAGGGTGTCCTTGGTTGTTTTCTTTTTCCACTCAATTATCATACTAGGAAATTCTCTATTATATAAATATAATCTGCTTATAAAACTATTAATTAATATTTTATCATACTATATAGTATATTTGTAAGACATTTTTAAAAATTAACTAAATTAGTTAAATTTATCCTGTTGCCCTTAAAATCAACATTGTTTTGCTATATATGTAATTTTTTTATCAACATACATACATTGATAACTTACTTGGTACACTAGGGATACAAGATGAATACAATAGCATCCCTAGACATTAGAGTTTAGTGTTACATACATTTTTAAAATGTACCTAACTAATAAGTATACAAAGTTAAGAGTATATATGAAGTATTATATAATTTCAGAAGAAAAAAGGACATTATTGTTTGTGAAGAATCCAGAAAGGCTTCATGAAAGAAGGATCATTTGATCTAATCTGGGATTAAGACAGATGTTGAACACATGGGAATGGAAGATGTTTCTTCTAGTCAAAAAGACAAATGTGCCTAAGGTCATATAGGCAAAGAGGTATAGGAAGCCAGATTAGAGAATAAACAGAATTTTAGAGTACCCTGAGGACATGGCTATAAAGAAAATTAATGATTATAGAGACTAACTTTTTCAGCTAAAAAACAAACAAACAAACAAACAAAAAAAAAAAACAGGCAATAGCAAAAATAAACATAAAAATTCAACTTTGGATCTTACAAATTTTGATCTTATTTTCAAATATTGCCACTTGATACATCAAACCAATATTTTCAGAAGAGCAACATCTTACCAGAAAAAGGGAACATTTAAATAAGGTTCAGACCCAAGCAATAGTCAAGCATATAACTTCTATTATTCTTAGATACCAATAGAAATGTTATATCAGATCTGCATGTTTTGAAAAAAGTAGAAATAAAATAATAAGCTATTAAAGTTGAAAAAGATAATCAGTTCTCTCAGGCTGACTGAGGAAATTGAAGGCCAAAATGTGTTACTTTTCAACTTGTGGCTGCAGTTAAGCCAGAAGAAATGACAGCACATTAGTCATATTAAGTGGTATAGTAATGGCCCTAGGGTGGGGTTATTATTAAATGATGATATCTTTAGAATTGTTTGACTAAAGCTGTAAATTATCTCTGTGCTACACAAAGTGTTACAGTGTAATAATTTTTTATATCTTTGGATTGCAAAGGATTAGCAAGTAGCTATACAAAGCAACTAATTTAGGATTTGAAATGAAGAACAGACTGAAGTTATTCATAGCTATTCATGGTATTAAACTTGATACACTGGCAAAGGCAGTAAAAAATTTTAGACAGGTACACTTGCAGAAATCTCTAAATTCAATATGTAATATATATCTAAGGTCACTTACAAAGACTTTTTCTTTTTCTTTTTAAGATAATACAATGAAGGAAATGAAAGATTTCTAAGTAACACAATTAGAAAGTGAGAACATGGAGTATTTCTAGTGGTGATCACAGGAAACACACACAAAATCTGTTGCAGGAAAACATCTAGAATTTGGAAGTAAACAGTTACAAAATGAAAATATAAAACAATTCAAGCAAATGATATTTATCAGTGTGGCCCAAAAAGAGAGAAAGAGAGACCACATTTTTTGCAAAGATTTTGAACCCTAGAATAAATCATGTACACTTTTTTTTCTTTTTTTGCAGTTTTTTATGGCCGGGGCTGGGTTTGAACCCCCCACCTCCAGCATATGGGGCTGGTGCCCTACTCCTTTAAGCCACAGGCACCCAATCATGTACACTTTTTTAAAAGCCTAAATCAATAACATTTGGCATTTCATCTTCATGCAAAGCCAGATGTATCTATTAGAAATCCAGAACAAAAAAGAAAAAGCCTTCTGTGTTATTTAGATGAATAGCTTAGAGCTTATGAACTTTGATGACAAACTAAAAGAAATTAAAAGGTTGAAGAGATAACATGGAAAGACCTTTCTTACACATATTTAAGTGCAATGCTGGCAACAGAATATAATTCTATCCTAAAGCCTATTAATGCTCTCCTGAAGGTATTAAAAATATACTGTCAGTCCAAAAAATGTAAGTCTGCTGCCTATTGTCAACAGATTGCAGAATAGAGAGATAGAAAGAACTTAAACCAAATGAGAGATTACATTTAATTATGTGGGACTTTATTTGAAGGGCTACGATTTTGTGTGTCTAACCAAAGCTAACAAAAAATAGCTGAAACTTAACCTGATAATCTTACTGACACGGACATATTTTTAAACTAAAAATGGGTGATGAGATGTTTTAAGAATTTAAAAATGGTGGCTAGCTTACAAATGAATTCTTTAGTTGTATATTCTCAAAAGTTGTTAAATTTTCTCTTGGTGTTGCTGCCAAAACCCATGCAAGTTCATTTGACATCAACATTTATGATACCTGAAAGACCCCCTTTATTGTGCCCATGGTTTGCAAGATTGATTAGGTTTATTCCTTCCATATTTTGAGGCAGTATTTCCCATGTGCTTTTCCATCCTAGATTTCATGGGGAAAAGAAAAAAAAAAGCAAATCCAGGCCTTTCTTATTTTGAAGGCTAATCCTTTTCCCTTTAAAATACTTACCTGTTTCTTTAAGATAGTTTACCTTGCAGAAGTCCATATAAGAATATGAGAATTTTTGGCTTTAAAAAGGTCTAAACTAAGACATATGAAATTACATTTTTAAACCAAGTTGAAGTTATCTTAGAGAAAAAACAATCTGTTTAAAGAAATAATGTTGCACTAATATTTGAATGCACAATATCCTGCTCGTAAGTGTAAGACAATAGTGTAGTGTAGCTGTTGTGTATAGCCATAGGTAAAAATACAGACTATCTTTAGGACATGGCCTACCAAGTCAGTAACACTAATTTCTTTCATATTAAGCTCTCAGAATCTAAAAATAGTATCTAAATGTCTTAGCTCAAGTTGCTATAATAAAATGCCACAAACTAGTTGGCTTAAACAGACATATATCTCTCATAGTTCTGGAGGCTGGAAAGTTCAAGATCAAGGTTCTGGTGAATTGAATTCTTGGCAAGGACCCTCTTTGTAGCTTGCACACAGCCATATTCTTACAATACCCTTTCATGGAATAGAGGAAGTTCTGGTTTCTCTTCCTTTTCTTAGGTGTATGGACTTGCAGTGTATGGACTTATTTGTTTGGTGTATGGACTTATTTAATTTGTTTGTTAAATAAACCTTGCATCCCGGGATGAAAACTACTTGATCATAATGAATGATTTTTTTATTTTTTATTTTTTATTTTTTTGCAATTTTTGGCTGGGACTGGGTTTGAACCCGCCACCTCTGGCATATGGGGCCAGCGCCCTACTCCTTTGAGCTACAGGCACCACCCTGAATTATTATTTTTTTTAATGTGTAGTTGTAATCTATTGGATAGGATTTTATTGAGAATTTTTGCATCTATATTCATTAGTGAAATTAGTTTGAAATTCTCCTTTTTAGTTGGATATTTTCCTGGTTTTGATATCAGGGTAATGACTGCTTCCTTCTCAATTTTTTGGAATAATTTCTGCAGCATGTGTATAAAATCTTCTTTGAAGGTTTGACACAATTCTGGTGTGAAGTCATCTAGACCAGGGCATTTTTTTGTTAGCAAATTTTTTGTTTTTTTGATCTTAGTTCTTAAAAATTGTCTGTTCAAGAGACCTATTTCTTCTTGATTAAGACTAGGGAAAGGGTGTGATTCCAGGTATTGATCCATTTCCCCAACATTGTCAAATTTCTGAACATAGTGTTTCTTGTAGTACTCAAAGATGATTTCTTGTGTCTCTGTGGCATCTGTTGTTATTGCCCCTTGTTTCTGATTGAGGTTGTTAAAGATTTTAATTTTCTGTTTCTAGCTTATCTGGCCAAAGGTTTATCAATCTTATTTATCTTTTCAAAAAAACAACTTTTTATTTCATTAATTTTCTGAATGATTCTTTTGTTTTCAATTTCTTTAATCTCTGATTTAATTTTGGTGATTTCTTTTCTTCTACTGAGTTTGGGATTAGATTGTTCTTTTTCCAATTCATAATTTGTTGATGCACTCTCTTTCTATTTTTCAAATGTAGGCATCTAAGACAATAAATTCCCCTTTTAAGACCCCTTTTGCTCTATCCCACAGGTTTTGGTAACTTGTGTCTTCGTTGTTGTTATCTTTGAGAAATTTAACAATTTCCTCTTTTATCTCTTCCTGAACCCAACTATCTTTTAGCATAAGGTTGTTTAATTTCCAAGTCTTTGTATGGGGATGAACATATTTGTTGGTGTTGAGGTCCACTTTCATTGCTTTGTGGTCTGAGAAGACACAGGTATAATTTCTGTTTTTTAAATTTTGCTGAGATTTTACTTTTATTCCAGGCTGTGGTCAATTTTAGAGTATGTACCAGGGGTTGACAAGAAAAATGCATACTCCTTAGCTTTGGGATGGTATGCTCTATATAAGTGTATTAATCCCATTTGATACAGGGTCAAGTTTAAGTCCTTTGTATCTTTGTTTAGTTTCTGTTGAGAGGATCTGTCCAGTTCTGTCAGAGGGGTGTTAAAGTCCCTAGATATTATGATGTTATGGGAGATATATTGCTCAGACCCATCAAGGTCTAGTTCATAACTCTGGGAGCATTTAAGTTGGGTGCATAGATATTTAAAATGGAAATGTCTTCTTGTTATACTGTTCCTTTGACCAGTAAAAATTGTCCATCTTTGTCTTTCTTTCTTTTCTTTTTCTTTCCTTCTTTCTTTCTTTCTTTTTTTTTTCTATTGCAGGTTTTTTGGCCGGGACCAGGTTTGAATCCACCACCTCTGGTATATGGAGCCAGTGCCCTACTCCTTGAGCCAGAGGCACCACCCATCCATCTTTATCTTTCTTAACTTTAGTTGCTTGAAATTCGCTTGTATCTGAAAATAAGATTGCAACCCTTCTTTTCTTCTGATTTCCATTTGCTTGAAACATTGTTTTCCATCTCTTAATCCTAAGACTTGATTTGTATTTCAAGGCTAGGTGTGTCTCCTGGAAACATCATATGGATGGCTTGTGCTTTTTTTTAATCCAGTCAGTCAGCCTGTACCTCTTCAATGGTGAATTCAGTCCATTGACGTTTATTAAGAGAACTGATAAGTGTGGTGGAGTTCTATTCTTCTTATCTTATGAAAGTCCATTGTGTAGTTTTATTCTTTGTGTCATTGTGGAAGCTAAGTTTTGACCTTTAGCTTCTGGGTGTTTACTTTGATAGTGGTCCATTGTGGTGATCAGTGTTGAGAATAAGTCTTAGTATTTCCTATAGAGTTGACTTGATTTGATTTGATTTCTCCAAAGATTTGAAAGATTTGATTTCTCCATCATTTTTGAAGCTTAGTTTAGAGTTTAGACTAGCAGGATACAGAATTCTGGGCTGAAAATTGTTTTGATCAAGAATGTTGAAGTTGGATGACCATTCTTTTCTGCCTTGAAAGGTTTCTGTTGAAAAGCATGCTGTCATCTTAATGTTCTGCCTCTGTAGGTCAGTTGGTGCTTACTCCTGGCTGCTTATAGAATTTTTGTTTCATCTTGATTTTGGATAGGTCCAGTGCATGGTGTCTTGGAGAGGTTCTGTTTAAGTTGAGATGACCTGGAGTTCGATATCCATCTGAAAGGAGTGTGTTAGAGTCTTTAGTAAAACTCAAGAAGTTTTTATTTATGATAGTTTCCAGTAGGGCTTCCATCCTTTTTTTCTGCCTCTTTAACTACCTAGGTTAACTCAAAAACTTTATCCTCCAGCTCTGACGTTATTTCTTCTCCATGCTCTAACCTTTCTTTGATACTTTCTACTACATATTTACATTTCTGACTGTCTCCTTCGTTTCTGTAAGCTCCACCATATCCTTTCTATCTCTCCTCCAACTTTTGGTACTGTCTTTCCATTTTCTCATCCATTTCTTTTGTATTTATCATCCATATTTTATTTATTTAATTTTTTAGCAGGGCCAGGCCAGGTTCTAATCTACCAGCCCTGGAGCATGTGGGCATTGCCCTAACCATTGAACTACTGGTACCCAGTCTATCATCCATATTTTAAATTCCCTGTCAAGTCCATTAATTCTTTATAGGTGGAGTCTTCTGCAGTTGCTGCCTCCTGGCCCCTTGAGGGAGTTCTTCTGTTTTGGTTTTTCATGGTGCCTGAACTTTTCTTTTGCTTCCTCCTGTGTTCTTTCTTCTTATTCACCTCCTTGTGTCTGTTTTCCTTCCCACTGCCTCCTTCGCAACAAATTACTTGTCTCAGAGCTTAGGTCTTAAAGTGGCCTCAGCCTCAGCAAAGCCAAACTCTTCCTCGTGGCCTTGCTCTTGATGACAGTAAGTTGCAATATGTCACCGAGACACCAGGTGGCACTGTGGGGTTATTTTTGGGAGACAGAGAAGATAGCCAGCAATGTGTATGGTCCTTATTCCAAACTTAGTTGCCTTTGGTAATCACCTGATTATTTCCTCAGCATTCAGACCATGCTGGGTTGGGACCTTAAAGCTCACAAGATTCCTTCAGGGGTAAGGCTCACAGTGTCCCCTGACTCCAGATCATGGGGTGCAGGACTCCCTAAGCCTGTCCCAAGAGCAGAGTTCTGATTTGGGCAGGTGGAATCAAGATGGCCATGCTTTAGGCCCTTGCTAAGACCTTTCATGACCTTCCCACAGTGGCAGCCCCTGGCGGCAGAGACTTTCTAAGTATGGCTGCCTCACCAGCCACCAAACCTATGGCCAATCCACTCCAATTGGCATTCAAATCTGGTTGCTGCATACTGTTAGTGTCTGCCCACTCTTCCAAGCTTTCCACTCAACAAGCGGCTTCTCCCAGCAACTTAAATCTTCAGAAAGGCTTCCTCCTGTTCCAGACCTCCATGGGAGGCCAGCCAATACCAGTCAGTCACAATCACTTGCCTAATTCATCAGATTTCCACCTCTTTGGATCATACACTGTATCCCACCACCACCTCAGTGCACTTCCTGAACTATGACTTTGGCTAAGGTTCCTGCATCAGGTATGGCTGGGTTCTCTCTTTTTCCCCAGTCATTCTAGGAAAGATAAGCTGAATAATACTTCTGGTCCACAATCTTACGCCACCCCAATCTCCTCCTCTTAAAGATAAAAACTTTTACCAGTACCATTTTCAACTGAAACTTTCATGGGAAAGTAATTAATTTGATAACTTTAATTTATTTTCCTTATTGGTAGAATATCAGTACATTTTTTAGGTAGTTTTAATTATTCTAGAAATAATCCAAATCAGGATTTTCAAATTTTATAGTGATAAATTTTAAGTATATATTTTAACATGTTTTTCTATATGTTATCATATCATTTCTAAACATTCTTAATTTCAATAGATTTAGGGGATACAAGTGTTTTTTGTTACATTGATTAAGTGGATAATGGTGAAGTCAGGGCTTTTAGTTCCCATCACCTTAATAGTATACATTGTACCTAGTAAGTATAATTTTTGATCCTCACCCCTTCCCACCTCTTCTTTTTCAGTTACCAATGTCCATTATACCACTTTAGGACAACATATACCATTGTTTAGCCCCCACTTCAAGTGGGAACATGCAGTATATGTTTTTCCATTCCAGAGAATTTTAGTTAGAATAATGATGTCTAGTTCTATGCAAGTTGCTGCAAAACATTTCACTCTTGTTATATGGCTGAGTAGCATTACATGGTTCATACATACAGATACACAACATTTTCTTTATTCACTCATTAGCTGATGGGTAGTTTGATTCCATATCTTTGAAAATGTGAATTGTGCTGCAATAAACATTTGGGTACCAGTGCCTTTTTGATACAATGACTTGGTTTCCTTTGAGTAGGTACACAGTGGTAAGATGGGACTGAATTTCATCTAGTATAGAACCAAACATATTTAAAATAGTGGGACTGACACAATAGCTACATCTGTATAACCAAATATTAAGGCCACTGAAAAGCTAGATATTCAGTTTTTCAGTACAGTTAATGACTACTTCTGATCAATACATAGCTAAAATATTAACCATGATATAGTAAGTAATAACACTGAGAAATATTGATGGGGTTCAGGAAACAGCACCCCAAAGTGAAAGCCTTAGATGCAAGTTTCTATATGTCCTTCTCCTGTCCTCCTACCTCTTAGTGTAGTCTTCCCTGTGACTAGCCATAGAAACTAAAATCCTTCCCTAAGGCAAGTCCTAAGAGCCAGCCTTTTCCTGAAAGCCAGCCATAAATTATAAAAATATTCTGTATAAAAACTGGTCATAAATAAATAATCTAACCTACCTTGTTTGACAGTATGTCATAAGACCCCCATTCGATGAGGACCCTGTCTCATACCCAGAAGCAAGGAATGCTGCTCAGACTAAAGATCTAAACAGCTAAAGGCCTTACTAGGTCTCCCCACGTACCTTGCTAGCATTAGATTCTACCCTTTCTGGCCAATCATATTTCTACATAGCTATCAATACTCTGTTAAACCTAAGCAAAGAAAAATTGGACAGTTTCCCCTGTACTTTTGTACATGTGTGTATACATGTTCAATAAATTTTTATGAATTTATCCTCTATTAATCAGTCCATTTCATGTCAGGGATTTTTCAGTGAACCTTTAGGAAGTCAGGGGGCTTGCTTCTTACAATACCTACTAGGAAATAGCTATTTTTGTGGTAATGTTTCAAAGCTGCATAAAAATACCATTACATTCTTATTTTTTCTAAAGTATTATAATTGGCCCTGCTCAAATTAGTATGTTAAGCTTAGATGTATTTTAATATTTCATTAAATGTTTAAAGTATTTTATCCACATCAAGTAAGTGTTTAGGGCTTAAAATGTGTTATTCTAAAAAATGTATGATCTGTATTAGTACTTAGATTTTAAGAGAATTATTATAATTTATCCACACATTAAACATAAAAATTATCATTGGAACATGCATGTGCAACATGTTAGTCTTCTATTTATATAGATCATAAATAATAATATTAATCTGATAACACACAATTAACTTATAAATTACCTAACCATAATGTAATGGCCTTTAAAAATGAGTACAGCAGAAAAATTAATTCAAACTTACTTCTAATCAATAACTTGGCAGAAATCATAAGTATTTTGAGATTTACAATGTTACAAGCCAAAAAGATTAAAAAGTCAAAGAACTGTGCTTCCAACACTATGATAAAGCAGTATGAAGACTACAGAGATCCAATTGACAATGACTGACAAAGGATTGCCAGTGTACAAAGAATAAAAAATTGGTCCAATACTTAGTCAAAATGTAAATACACATATTGTTAGCTACACTGAAAAGTATCAATCCATTGAGAATAGAAAAAATAATACTAAAAATATATCTATAACAACTACAAAACCTAAAACAGCTGAATCAATTTATTTCTCACTTCTCCCTGAAGAAATGCTTTTTTCCACAGATGTTCAGAAAAGAGGACTACAACATAATTAATAATACTTTCCAAAGTAAATCTGACACTGGAGTCCTAATCTAATTACTGTATCAAACCCCCCACCACTGGTCCTTAGTCTCAAGTAAACTATGACATCATTTCACAGAATGCTTACTGACAAAATTAGCCAAGATGAATGGTAATGTTAATACCCATAATAAATTTTTTAAAAAGTCATAAATTGCTAACTACTTTTAGTCAACAAAATAGGGTTATTTAATAATTGTCTTAGTATATTTGTGTTGCTTTAAAGGAATACCTGAGATTGGGTAATTTATAAAGAAAAAAGATTTACTTGTGTTAGAGTTATACATGTTGCATAAGAAGCATGGCATCAACATCTTCTAGTGAAGGCTTCAGGCTGGTTTCACTCATGGCAGAAACCAAAGGGGAACCAAAATGTGTAGAGATAACATGGAAGAAAAGGAAGCAAGAAAGAGGGGAGGAAAGTGCCAGGCTCTTTAACAACCAGATCTCAGAGGAACTAACACAGCAAGAACTCATTATCATGAGGAGAGCACCAAGCCATTCATGGGGATCTGCTCCCATGATCAGAAACATCACCTCTGGGACCTACTTGCAACACTAAGGATTAGATTTCAACATGAGATTTGAAGGGGCCAAATAAACCAAACTATAGCAATAATACTCTCCAAATACAGCAGGAAGCATTGGTAATGAGTTGTGCTTTACATCACATCTCCCAGCTTTATTAGTGAATTCATTGTAATAACTCATAGAACATATACCTTTCTTTCTTTGGTTTAAATGGTTAATTTATAATTACTCAAACACAAGGTATACATTCCTCTGGGTAATACCATGATTTTATTGTGTTCAATTTTTTTTTTTTTCTTTTTCTGATGGAAAGTCAATCAGATTGAAGTGGGGCAGGACTGAAGTCCAGTGAACCAAATAATGCTCAGGGACTTTAAAAGAAAATTGAGAAGTAGAAAATAACCGCCAAATTATAATACATAGCAATTACAAAAGTACAAAGCAATTCACAATGTAAAACCTCACATAATTCTAAAAATGTACTAAGTGGAAGAATAGGAATAATTAAGAATAGTTAACATCTCAACATAACATTAGTGGCAAACTGGCAGGAAGGCAGCCTTCTTGAATATTATGGGAATTCCAAAGGCCTGCATGTGTGCATACAGAGCAAGAGTTTGCAAAGTTGCCAAGAGTTGGTGGCACCAGACAATTTAATAGGTACTGAATTAGAATCCTCAGTTATTTGTAGTAATGCAATAATTTTAGACTATGAATACCAAATTTAGTAAGACTGAATATTTCACTTAGCAGGTTACTACTAAAAAGTCTTTAGTTGTCAGTAAAAATGTGTCCATAAAATTGGACTCAGTCACATGTGAGGAAACTGAGCCTTGAATATTTCCATAAGGATTGTCAAAGCCCATGAATTTGCTTTAGAAATAAAATGATTTAGGGAACCCAGCATCCAACATTGAGATAAACAATCTAGTGAACGGACCTAAAATATACCGCAAGGAAAAAAAACGTGATTTTATAAAAATATATAAGGTACAATCTCACCAATCTGTTGTAGTTTGTAATCAATAACTTACATTTTAAACAGCATGGATTTATTCCTCAAAGCTCACAATGAATCTATTCCTTCAATCACTTCAACAAGGTTATGTAAATTGCTTTTGATTAATGGAAACATTACTGAATTATTAGAAAAGCACCATTTCAATTGTCTTCATTGATTTTTAGATACATTAATTTGCTAAATCAAGGGTTTATCAGTTATTTTTATATTAAAGTTGCTCCACTAGAATATTCCAAAATTTTATCAGTTTTAGAAATGAGTTATGAACATAAACCTATCAATATGTGTATGTGTATTAAGAACAAGGATAAAAGTTATACTGTGCCATGCACATTGTTGGTGGTTACATGGTCACTGAATGCACTGATATAGAATTAATTTGACAAACTTGAGAAAAGGGTTGATGAAAAAACGAAATAAACAAGTTTTGAGATAATCACTTTTATAAATCTTGCAAATTAAAGCACTGGGTACCTTTTTTCTTTTTTGGAGTTAGAATTTGCTCTGTCTTGTGCCCTGGCATCAGCTTAGTTCACAGCAACCTCCAGTTCCTGGGTTCTAGTGATCCTTCTGCCTCAGTCACCTGAGCACAGACACTGGACACCACACTAGCTAAATTTTTTTTTCTTTTTTTTTTTTTTTTAGTAGTGGGAGGTCTCACTCTTGCTCTGGCTGGTCTGAACTCCTGAAATCAAGGGATCCACCTGCCTTGGCCTCGCAGAGTGCTAGAATTCTAGGTTTGAGCCACCCAATGGGTCCTGTTTTTTCTTTCTCAGATAGGGTCCTGATTGTTGCCTAGGCAAGAGTGCAGTAGAGTCTTCACTGCTCAAACTCCCCAAGTTTAAGCCATCTTCTTGCCTCACCCTCCCAAACATCTGGGAAGTGGCCACACCTAATTTTTGTGAGTGAAATTACTTTGAAATAATTGAAATATATAGTATACTTTGTAGTACACCACCCTCTATCACAGTGGTTGCCACCCCTTTGGGATAGTGAAAATTCATCCTGCATATCAGATATTTACATTACTATACATAACAGTAGCAAAATTACAGTTATGAAGTAGCAATGAAAATAATTTATGGTTGGTGGTCACCACAACATGAGAACTGTATTAAAGGGTGGCAGCATTAGGAAGGCTGAGAATCACTGCTCACACACAGACTATACTCATATTAACTAGTTGGTTTAGTGTGAAAATTCACTTACCTAGCTCTTTCCTGGGTTTAGGGTTTAGTTACTTACTTACCAGCCACAGGTCAAAGTGATTCTTATTTGTCTAGTTTTAGACTCATAACTTAGTACTATCTTTCCCACAACAGCAGAGAATATTATTGACAAAGCAATCCTAAACTCTAAATTTTTCCAAGTACAGTCCTACCATCATGTCATCTGAGAATTTATCAACCACAACTCCCTGACCTTCCCTCCCAGTTATAAAGTCTGGGGTTGAGGCTCAATCTGTTCTAAAAAGCCTTCTAGAGAATTGTGATACACGCTTAGGTTCGAGAACCACTGCTATATGCAGTAGTCAGGATACCATGTATTAAAATATCTGAATTCTAAGGGAAATTTCACTGTCCCTATATATTTTGATACCCAAATCACCATTCCAATAAAACACTGAAAATAGGAGAGCGCCTGCGGCTGGAAGGAGTAGGGCGCTGGCCCATATACCGGTGGTGGTAGGTTCAAACCCAGCCCCAAACTGAAAAAAAATAAAAAATAATAAAAAAAAAAATTAAAAAAACCCTGAAAATAGCTAATACTGTCTGTCAGGCCTACAAGCTACCAGGAAAATGTAAGTTTACAAGCAAGAACTCATTATTAAAGTAAACTTTCCTTCTCCAAAATAAGTATGCCAGGCAAACTATATCTAGTCCGAGCTTTTCGGAGCTACCTTTCAGAATTTTATCTTGTTTTAAAGTAAATTACTTAAATCCCCTGCTCCTTCACGGATTCCTAACACGTGAACTGGAGGCTTTCACAAAACCATGTTCACTGGTGAAACAAAAAGCTTTCCAACAGAGGCCAATCTAAGCCACAAAGCCTATGCCATCTAACCACCAAGCGAGAAATGGAGGATCCCAGTCTCCACCATTTAAAGAATAGGCGCCGGGGTGACTGGGAGTGGCCTAGGAACTAGGCTTGCGAGATCAAAGAAAAAACAGAGGGAACCGTTTTTCCCGGGCTTAAAACTGGAGAAAGAACGCTCTTTCCCCCTCTATTTGGGGTTTGTAAAGCTCCTTGTACGTGTAGCTTCCGCTTTAGAGTCGCCACAAAGTCCCTCCCGCGCGGGAACTGCACTGGGCGGAGACTCGGGGTTCCTCCCCCTTAACCCCCGCCACTTCGAGGGCGGGAGAAAGGAAACCGGGGCCGCGATTGCTCTGGAAGGTTCCGAGAGAAGGGCGCGCGCCCCCTCCGAGGACGGCGTCAGACTCGGCACCAGATGGCGCTGCCGCACCGAGAGCCAGAATCTGAGCCACTGGGGAGAGGGGAAGAGGCGTCACCGGATCCTTTCCTCCGCGCCCATCGCCGGAAATGCGCGGCGGCGCCAGGTTCTGGTCCCGGATATTAAGACTTCTGGACGGTTCCCGCGTGAGGGCGGGGCTAGGACCGGAACCGAGCGGCGACCATCGGGCCTCGGGGCGGAAGCCCGGGGCGGCGCCTAAGGGCCCTGGTTGCTGGTGCGCGCGCCCCTCGTTCGGGCGGGAGTGCGGGAGGGTGGGCAGGGCTTCACTATGCGCTTGCGCACATTGGGGACGTAGGGGTCGCAGGCATCGGGGCGTGTACGTCTTTCTCCATCTTGGCCCGATTAGGCGGAAATGGTGGCGTGATGGGTTTTGTCTTAACTCCCGCCCCCAGGGTTTGCGTTCCTGGCTGTGTTAGGTTGCTGGAAATCTCTGTGAAAAGTTAATGGTATATGAGGTAAAAACTCGAGCTGTATTTTCCTCTTAGTCGTAAACGATCTAAAGTGCGGTCCCAGCCTAAGTCTTCGGACAGTTTGGTCCACCCGGTCTATTTCTGTACGTCAGGTAGGCAAATAGACTATTCGTGTAGAAACGGCAGTATTTTAAGTTATTTAAGGAAGCAAGCCTTCCGGTACTTTTTTTTTTTTGTAATGATTCTGTTAAGGAATTGCTTAGACTTTTTAAATCTTTGTCAAAACACACAATTTTCTACATTTGTGTTGTGGACTTAGTCTTTTTAAAATGTTAGCTGAAGAAAGGCCGCTTGCACAAATGTGTTCCACGGGAAAATTTTGTTCCTTCTCTACTTTTACGAGATAGAGGAAAAGTACTTTTACTAGATGTAACCTTTTAACTCGTGAAAGTGCATTAGCTGTGTTTGGTTTTTACATACGGCATGGAAACAACTATGTTGCAAAAATAAAATCTGGTTAAGTCTGTGTCCACACTTTAGTTTACGACTACTTGTAAAATGGTCAGCTGCATAAGTTGGTCACTTCTCCCAGAAAGTTTCTTGTACCTTTGTTAACGCTTTTATCTTTGGATTTCAGAGCTCTTTGAGTCTGTGGCCTCTATAAAAAACAGTATTTGGGCGGTACCTGTGGCTTAGTGGATAGGGCACCGGCCCCATATACCGAGGGTGGCAGGTTCAAACCTGGCCCTGGCCAAATTGCAAGAAAAAAATAGCTGGGCATTGTGGCAGGCACCTGTAGTCCCAGCTACTTGGGAGGCTGAGGCAAGAGAATCGCCTAAGTCCAGGAGTTTGAGGTTGCAATGAGCTGTGACGCCATGGCACTCTACTGAGGGTGACAAAGTGAAACTCTCTCTACCAAAAACAAAAAAAACAGTATTTATGAAAGCCAAGGGAAAAGGAGTAGAGACTTCTAAATATTTCCTGAGAGAAACAGAGTGGACCTGGGAATACAAGAAAGATGGTCCAGAGTAGCCAAGTGTGGCATATTATTGTTTCTAAACCTTTTCAATGGTCTTGGTAGTAGGTATTGTAAAGAAAGCTGTGCTTTGCGGATTACCATGGCATATATTTACGTTAAGAGCTAAGGGGGAAATTTGGCCAATTTTGCAGTATCATTAAAGACTGGTCAGAAATAGGGGAAGAAGGAGGCAAGATACCTGGGGATTAGGAGACAAACTGGAAGATGTTAAAAAACGTGAAAAAGGGTCAGAACTAAAGTTGCAATAGATCTAGAAAGAGGCTGACTTAGAAGACAGGGTATAATAGTTTTTGGACCTCAAAATGAATGTGTGGAATAAGGAATAAGCTTATTTCATCATTAAATATTTTGGCTTTGGTTAGATCTCATTTAGTTGCTTGCTTTGATTTTTCCTCATGTCCCCATCTTCCCATCACGTACAACCAATCTTAAGTGGGGAGATTACTTCATTTTGCCACCATTATACTAGTGACTTAGACTGGCCTAGCTCTTCACAGTATAAAGACTGTGTATTCAGAAATTATGGCATTTCAGTCACTCCTTTGAAAATATCCTCCATTGTTTTCCCTGACTTAGAGCACTTGGTGGGCAAAACTCAAACCATGGATGAATACCTGCATGCATATGTAACAGGTTAACAATTGGGTAAACTAGTGTGATCTGACACCTAAATTGGCAATCAGTCCTCCTTTTCTCTAGTTTGCTCTTGCCCTCTGTAGGCCGTATTTTTCATTCATTTCCTTCTCATTCACAAACTTCCTTTTCAACTAATGACACCGCAGCATGTTTTG
The DNA here is from genome assembly GCA_963574355.1 of Loris lydekkerianus. Classification (NCBI taxonomy): domain Eukaryota; kingdom Metazoa; phylum Chordata; class Mammalia; order Primates; family Lorisidae; genus Loris; species Loris lydekkerianus. The sequence goes on from CAUYPK010076037.1 coordinate 26,466, forward strand.
TTGAAAAAGGAATTGTCAGCATGAGCCAAGAATTCTTTCATGTTTCCATCATCCAACTTACCTGCATCTGCACTTTAAATTTCTTCCTTCTATAGTTGTCCCCTTATCCATGGTTTCTCTTTTCATGGTTTCAGTTATTGTTGGTCAACTGATGGCCAAAATTATTAGATGGAAAATTACAGAAATAATAAATTTTAAATTGGTGGAAATTCTGAGTAGTGTGATTAAATCTCATGGTGTCCACTCTGTTCCACCTGGGACATGAATCATCCCTTTGTCCAGATCTTGCAGACTGTGTTTCCACTTACAGATGAGTGTTGCAGTATTGCAGTGATTAGGTTTACTATATAATCCTTGTTTTCCTTAAAGGCTCCAGAATGCAATAGTAATGATGCAGCAATTGGGATATTGCAAAGGCAAACCTTAAGAGCTTTCTTTAAGTGAAAAGGTGAAAGTTATGAAAGGAATTGAGCTGAGGTCACTAACATCTGTGGTAGGATCTGGTATGAATCTGCTATTCATGACATTGTGTAGAAGGAAAGAAAGTTTTGCTTAATATGTATAGGTTTCTGTGCTATCTAAGCTTCTGGGCCTCTACTGGGAGTCTTGAACATATTTCTTGAAGATAAGGGGTATCCTTTATTTCTTTGATGATGGGCTTTTTTATCAAATGTCTGCACTTGGTATTCTGAGTCTTTAGTTTTAGCTGTTGAGTGGGAATATGGTGTTATCTCATTTTTGTGAAGATTCTTCAAAACTTTTACCCATTTTTAAACTGAATTGTTTGCTAATATAATTGAGTTGTAGGAGTTATTAACATATTAATGTGTATACTTTTTTGGTTAGGTACGAATGTATGTTGTGGTGGGCCTACCTTTTTCTTAGTATTATCTTTTGAAGAGTAGCTTTTATAAATAATATTTTTCTACGAATCTACATATTATCAAAACATTCAAGTTCATTAGCATAAAGCTGTTCATAAAATTCCCTTATTTTTTAATCACAATATGTTATATTTGTGTTTCTGATACATTTAAACTTAATTTTTTCTGTGTGGTATTATGATAAAGGGAGTTGATAAGTTTTTCAAAGTTGGAATCCAGTTATTTTATAACTAGATTTTTTAAAAAGATTGTCTTGTCCTTAATCAAATTATCCTGATTGTCACCTGATTTCTTGAATTTCTTTTCTTTTCTGCTCTGTTAATAAGTCCTCATCTAGCTTTAAGCTAGTGACACATTATTATTTAGTTTTATAAATCCTGAAATTGTATAGTGAAAGACACCTACCTTTCTTTTTTCCCAAAATTATTTTGGCTATTCTAAGTCCTTTACAATGTAATATATATTTTAGAATTGGCATTTCAATTTTTAAAAAAGCCTGCTGGGATTTTGAATGAAATTCTGTTAAATGTATTCATCAGTGTGGAGAAAAATTGACATCTTAAAAGTATTGAGTTTTCCAATGTATGATCATGGCATACATCCCCATTTATTTTAGTCTTTAATTTCTGTTTCTAATTTTATTAAGTATATAGGTCTTGCCCATACATTTTTAAATATTCCTAAGTATTTCATGATTTTTATATCATTATAAGTACATTTCTTAGTTTAAATTTTCAGTTTGTTGAGTTACTGTATAATATGTTTTTAGTTCTAGAATTTTCTTATTCTAGGATTTATTCTTATTTATAGTTTGTACTTCTCTGGTGAAATTTTGTAGTTTGTTCCTGATAATTCCAATGTTTGGATCATCCGTGGATCTTGTCTCTGTTGTTTATTTCCTTATTTTTGTTCCTGTTTTCTGGTACGTCCAGGAATTCTTAATGATATGTTGTCTTCATAAAAAAAAAAATATATATATATACATATATATATATATATATATATATATATATATACACACACACACATATACATATATATATATATATAAATAATATATAGGCTCTGAATGATGTCTTTTATTTCTATAAAGATTTACTTTTGCTTTTAGGAACCTACACTAAGGGCAGAGGACCATCTAGTAGGGAATTGAGATAATTTCAAACTGGCTTTCAGACTTTGTTAGGTCTGGTCTATTTCAGGTTCATTCTTACTCTTAGGGTGGTCTTTTAGTGTCCCAACTAAAAGCCAGAGGTGTTTGCAAGGGCATTGCCTATTTGATGGGCCCCAAACTTGCATTTTTTACTTTCTCAGCCCTGGGACTCCTGAAAGCTCTTCTTAGCTGCTCTGCTTCTTAGCTGCCATTTTCTACTTGACTCCTCACTTTGAAACTGCTTCCAAATTGGCAAATGAGGCAAGGGGGAAAACAGTTGAATATGGGCAGACTTCTCTGTACCTGTCTTCAGGTTTTTGCCCTTTCAAGATGTCAAAAAGGTCCTTTTGGGAACTAACATTGACTTTTTCCAAATATGTACAGATGTGTTCAAGAACCCTAAGCAGGAGGAGGAATATAAGCCATACACATTTCTCAATTTCCAAGGACATCTGCAGCTTGGCATGTTGTGACTGAAAAACAAAGATTGTCCATGGCTACTATCCTGTGCTTCCGCTTTAAGTTTTGATTAAAGTGATACAAATTTCTTTCAAAAGAGAAATCCTTTTTGTTTCTTACTCTTTTTTTCTCAAGTTCTCCTTAGTTCAGAAGAGGACTCTTAATTTTTAAAAAATCCTCTTAATTTGAGGGTCCTGATGGTAGGACTCTTTCCTGAACCAGTGTCACACTTTTTGTGTCAAGACATGAGAAACAACCGGAAAGCCACAACAGTGATGTTCTGTCTTCTAGAGGTGTTTTTGTAGCCTCCTGGTGGTGATAATCTACTGACCATAAAGAGAGTCCTAGAAAATGCCCATCATTAGACTTTGCCTAACTCTGTCTTCTGCAAGGGCAAGTGCCCACCTTCTGCTCCTTTTGCTGAAGTACATGTGACTATACTATAGCTGTAAATAAATTCAGTCTGTTATCTTTCTCAGCAGGTATGTGTATGTGCTAGAGAACAATGTGAATGACCAAGATTTAGTCTGAGATTCCCCCACTTCCTGGATTGAATTGAGCGAGCTATTTGATTTTTCTGAGCCTTAGTTTCCCTAATTTGTCAAAGAAGATGTCTACCTGCCAGGGTTTTTTGTTTTTTGTTGGTTTTTCTTTTTCTTTTTTTTTTTTTTTTTTTTTTTGAGACAGAGTCACCCTCAATAGAGTGCTGTGACGTCACTGCTCACAGCAACATCAAACGGGCTTAAGCAATTCCCTTGCCTCAGCCTCTCAAGTAGCTGGGACTACAGGTGCCCAGCACAGCGCCCAGCTATTTTTTTGTTGCAGTTGTCATTGTTGTTTAGTAGGCTCTATTGAGCTCATTTTAAATGCTGAACGCTATACTAATATACCAGTATGGAAAACGCAATGCAACAATAACCTGCCTTATAGCTATATGAACAACTTGTCTGTTTTATTGAAACCATGGTCAGGACTGATCTGAGTTTTATCATCCCTAGGATTCAAGTAGAAGACTTAGTGGTTCACGTATTTATTCTCTTCCTGCTGGTTAATGAATCCTGATAAAATTTTTATAACCAAAACAAAATTTACTATAATAGAATAATCTAAGATAAAATTTAATAAATTTTATTTAACTTAGAATAAAATTTAATATAAAGCAGCTCTAATAAGAATAACATCCAAGAGAATTGTGTTACTAACAAACCAATAGGACAATATAATGAGACAGTTTCACTAAGGCTGTATGACAGAATAGAAGCTGAACTCTGATAATTTATTAATAATTAGTCTGACTTTTACAGAGATTGGATAGACTGTCATCAGACATCACAGAAAAGTTCTATTCAGTGTCTGGTAAAGCAATTTCTTTAAAGAGAAAAGAACAGGTTTTATAGTTGAATGCTCATTAAAAGAGCTATCTGCCAGGTTTTCCGCTTTAACTCTCTTCTAGCCCAGATAGAATTGTAAACCCCGTGAATTCAAGACACTTGGCTTTAGTTTTTATCATGTCTACTTATACATCTCTCTATGCTAATTCCTACCTTGCAGGGGGAGTGTAAGAGTTATGCCGTAAATAAGGACTGAGTGATTTTATAGCACACTCTGATTCAGAAGGAGACTTCCACGTGATAAATTTCAAAATCAAATATTCTATTAATATTTCCTGAGCTTGGTTTTTTTCATAATTTTGTGGTTTGTTTTCAATAAACAAATGGAGGTTTTAACATAAAAAGTTTCTTACAGTTATAGTCCATAAAACATACTACGTTAGGCTGTTTAAATTGTCTAATTTCCTTGCTTTAAAAATACATATGATTTAATGGCACATTAAGTAATGACAATACAATTTTGTTATCTTATTCCCCATCTTTGCTTTAGCATTTTATTTTCCACCTTTGAGTGTTTACTTCTCTAATTGTATCACAGGGGGTTGACAATCAAATATACTGAATTTATTTACGTGTACACATTCAAAATGAAGTGTCAAATGTAGAGTAGCTTTCCCATAACCCTGTTCTATTAATATCTCAGAAATCACCAGATGCTTTTATTCCAGAGCATGCTGAGGACTAGCTGGGGTGTTAAGTCTGACCTCTGCCTGTTCTACAAGGGATTGTTCAGTCCTCTTAACATTCCTCTACTTTAAGTATAGATTTTCTGTCAGTGATCTCCTCTTTTATAATGTGCTTAAGGAATCAGTGAAACAAATGTGCTTTTTATTTCCATGAATGGGATTATTGTAGAGAAATAAGAAGAAGTCCATAAATAGGGTGCAAAGTTCCCTTTATTCCCAAAACACAAATAGTCACATTTGAGGGCTGGAACATATTTACTTCACCTTTTGTAATAAGAGAAAGGATGTAAGGTTTTTTTTACGTTCAGAATAAAAGTTCATCTTATTGCAAAACAACCAATGTGTTCTAAGAACTTTCTCCCCCTTTGGATCAGGCCTTCCTTATATTTCTTTAATTAATATAATTGAGAGCATTTTTGGTTTGTTTTTCAGGTTTTTTGTTTGTTTGGTTTTGTTTTGGTTTTTGTTTCTTTGAGATAAGTCTCATTCTTTTACCCAGTAGCCGAGAATGCTGTGGTGCAATCACAGCTCACTGCAACCTAGAACTATGGGGCTCAAGCGATCATCCTGCCTCAGCCTCCTGAGTAGCTAGGTCTAAAGTCATGTTCTACCTTACCCAGCTAATTTTTAAATTTTTTTTGTAGCAATGGGGTCTCTCTCTTGCCTGAACTGGTCTCAAACTCCTGCCTTTAAGTGATCCTCCTGCTTCAGCCTCCTAGAGTTCTGGGACTAGAGATGTGAGCCTCCACACCTAGCTAAGTTATCTTTGAAATCAAAACAATAAACTGACATTTTTCTACTTGACGTCTTATTTTAAATTACTAAAAACTACTACATCTTTCATTGATTGGCTTTGATTCTCTGTGGTAAAGCTTAAAGATGTCCTTTTATGTATATTAATTTGAAATTGTGAAGGTATACTTTTATGTAGACTTTGAGATAAAATTTCCAGTTACTGCTTTTTTTACTTTTTGTTTTTGAATAGTAATATACATATTTATGTAATAAAATCCATTTTGCTGCTGCTTGTATTTCATTCAGAACTTGGAAAAAATTATTAGTAAAGAATGGTGTCATCTTGTCATTAAGAAACCAGTACATTTTAATTTTCTCTGTTTTTCAACTTTGGGGTTAATGTTTCATTTGTAATGAATAGTTTGGATGGTAGATGACTGTAATTTATAGAATAAAGAAAGTTAAGCTTTTGTAAAATAGTGTTACAGCAAACACAGTTCCTGCTCTCATGGTGTTTATAGTGGACACATAGTAGATTAAGAAGAAAGTAAATATGTCCAAAAACCATTAAAATAATCTATAACCATTTTTAACATTGTTTCAACAGTGTAGTTGGTGTGTATACAAATAATACTTTAGAGCAAAAAGGGTCTTTTTCTCCTAAATAACATCATACATGATTATAAAATACAAGAATGAAAAAAAAATCAAGCATGAGACTTCAAATATCTTTAAAACAAGGATTGCAGGAATAAAGTATTTGATAAGCAAAAGACCTTCTTAAAAATGTTAAATTTCAAAGTCTGTTGAATTACACTTAAAACCAGGCAAGCCACACACCTCTTTTCTGTCTTCTTCGCCAACTTTTTCCCTTGTCTTGTGCATGACATTCTCACACTGCTTAGAGGCCCCTTTATACACAGCAGTGCATCATCCAGTTATGCTATGTGGCTCTCATTGAACTTGAAAACAATTCTAAAGAAGATATTCTATTCCTCCAAGTATGATAACTCAAAATGATATTTCTAAAGGTCTAATATTTCATGCTAAGAGACTATACTACTAAAATAAAGAAATGTTCTATTAATAATGAGAAATCTGAAACGAGAGAAAACAAAGTGTGTTGGGCTAACAAAAAGTGATTTCAAGGTTACTACTGGGCTCTCCTTACCCACCCTAAAGCATTCCTATTGTGATTGTATAACACCACTTACCTACCTATTGATCAGTAATCTATTTTTGAAAAATACTAAGCACAAAGTTCTGACTGGTATTCTCATGAACATAAGGTAAGTACAAGATAGGTCATTCCTTTCTTGGAAAGTTTGAGAATAGTTGGAGAAAAAGAGATACACTTGTGCAATGGGAAATACATTATGATGAAGCACACGATGTTCTCTCTCAGTGATAGCAAAGCATAGTAGCAACCAGCATTTATTATGGATCTAGCAAGTGCCTAAATCTTTATATAGGATGGCCATAAAGTTCATGTGCAATTTAAAATTGCATACCAACTTTATGGACACCCTGTATACGATGTCTCTATTAGTCCTCCTGGTCAGCATCAGAATGGTTAGGGAAGTCTCCATGGATGAGGTGAGACTTGATCAGGAGTTTGAAGGTTTGATTGACATAAAGTACTAAGAAACTGTAAACAAAGGTTTTGGTTCACATGTGATCCATTCATGTACTTCTAGCCTTTTTCTACTGATACAAGCATAAATTCAATTTTGATGAATTTCTATAACCATTTGAGTAAATGGAAACAATAGAATGAATTTTTTAAGAGTTTTGTTTTACCTTACTGCTCTGCAAGTCTATTCAATCTGGTAGAATAGACTTCTATTCTATTCATCTCCACCATTTATAATCAAGCAATGCCATAATCTTACTTAATTTACAAGTTCTTTCCACTACTGAGAACTGCTGCAGGTCGAGTGGTTTGCAGCGGTTGGCTTGCCCTTTGTTATCTTGCTGTACTCACCCAGTGCACAGTCAACCAGCTGTAATGTCTGATCCTACAGGCTTTGACCAGAGTAGAAAGGACAGAGGGGAAAGACCCAGGTTTACATGGTCACTGTATTAGCAATCTAGAATTGACATTCTTGGTGTTTTGATATTTAAGGCAGCTCTTTAGATTCCTCTGCCTGGATATCCAACAACAGTATTCTCAGATTATCCTTTTTCCTAGCAGGCCATGTTCTTAGCCATCACCTACCGTATATACTTGAGTAGAAGCTGAGTTTTTTCGGCACAAAATTTGTGCCAAAAAACCCGAACTCGGCTTATACTTGGGTCATACAGGTTGATTCAGTGTGCACGCACCTAATCAAATGCACATAGTCTCCAGTCGTCTTCTGCCGTCTGCTTGAGGGGGCGGTGCTTCAGCTCAGTCCACAAGTCCCGGCTAAGCTGAAGAGGTAGGCAGCTGAACTGAACTGTATTCCACTGAACTATTTAACCCACAATATTTAATGGCACATTTAATTAAGTGAAAACCCCATTTAAGGCAGTAAAGTCTTGTAAATGTTTATAAATCCTGAATCCTTATAATCAGGGGTTTGGGAGTATAAGGATTCAGGATTTTTAACCATTTACATGTTTAGCTAATGGAACTCAGTTGAGACCTGTCATTGTTTTTAAAAGGAAGACTTTGCCTAAAAAGGTCAAATTCCCACCAGGAATTACAGTG
>CAUYPK010076038.1:0-40358 GCA_963574355.1 Loris lydekkerianus
GTTCATTATTGTTTCACGATTCTGTGTGTCACAAGAATGTCAAAGCTTGAATTAGAGCAAGGGTGGCGAACAAGTTCGACTACGCGCTCGGAGATCGCTCCTCAGAGGTTCCCCCTCAGAAGCAGCATAACAAAATCCAAATTTGGCAAAGAGCCACAGTATACAAAATGATGATAAGAGGCAAAGAGCCAAAATTCATTTTGGCCGGGAGCCGCATGCGGCTCTAGCCGCGTGTTCGCCACCCCTGAATTAGAGCAATGAATATTAAATTTCTTCTTAAACTTGGTAAGAGTGGAGAAGAAATCAGGGACACGTTAGTCCAAGTTTATGGGGATAAGGCCATGAAGAACATGGCAGTGTACAAATGGATTAAATATTTTTCTGAGGGAGAGAAGGCATCACTGATAGAGAGAGGTCAGGGTGGCTAGTAATGAGCAGAACTGGCTAAAACGTTGCAAAAATCGAATCATCAAATTGTGCGTCAGAATCATTGATGTGAGAACACAGTAAACGTTGTTAGAGACACAGGAAAATCTTAACTGAAACACTTGGCAGTAGGAAGTTGTACAAAATGGTCCTGGAGGAGCTTCCTGATGAACATAAGCAAAGGAGAGGTGCAGTTTGCCAAGACCTTTTGGAGAGACAGGATGATGTTTTGGGCTGTGTTATCACTGGTGATAAAACACAGCTGCACCAATATGACCCTGAAATGAAGCGTCAAAGCTTCCATTCCAAAACAATGAAAGCCGGCTAATTCTCCATGGCCAAAAAGTTTCCCTTAGTCCAAATCAATAGTCAAAACGGTGTTGCTAACCTTTTTTTTTTTTGTATCAGAGGGATTATTCATTATGAATTTGTACCAACTGAATACTTAAACCAAATTTACTATTTAGAAGTGCTGAAAATGGCTCAGCACCCGTAGCTCAGTGAGTAAGGCACCAGCCACGTACACTGAGGCTGATGAGTTTGAGCCCAGCCTGGGCCTGCTAAACAACAACTGCAAAAAATAGCTAGGCGTTGTGGTGGGTGCCTGTAGTCCCAGCTACTCGGGAGGCTGGGGCATGAGAATTGCTTGAGCCCAGGAGTTTGAGGCTACTGTGAGCTGTGACGCCATGGCACTCTACCGAGGGCAACATAGTGAGACTGTCTCTCAAAAAAAAAAAAGTACTCTAAAATCTATGTGAAAAAGGCGAAAACCTGAACCTTTTGCCAACTACTCATGGCTCTTGCATCATGACAGTGCTTCAGCTCACACAGCACTGTCGTCAGTGAGGGAGCTTAGCCAGTAAACAAGTAACTATTGGAACATCCTTTCTACTTTACCTAATCTGGTGTCCCATAAGAGCCCACCTTCTATGACAGTAATTTCCAATGGGTGTGCCATGGCACACTTGTGTACTGTGAGAGGACTTTAGGTGTGCTGCAAACATTTTTAAAGATCATTATTTTCAAAAGAAGTTCAAAGCACAGTAAGTATAGTTTTTTACTATTTTTGATCAACATAATTTAAGTGTGCTGCACACATTTATCTAAGTGTGCCATGAGATAAGAAAAGTTGAAAAACACTGTTTTAGGAGCTTATATTCCAGTGAATATACCAAGATATAAAAGTTTTGTTTTTTTTTTCTTGAGACAAGAGTCTCACTTTTGTCACCTTCAGTAGAGTGCCAGGGCGTCACAACTCACAGCAACCTCAAACTACTGGGCTTAAGCCATTCTCTTGTCTCAGCCTCCTAAGTAGCTGGGACTATAGGCACCCACCACAAGGCCTGGCTATTTTTAAAGATGAGGTCTCACTCTGGCTCAGGCTGGTCTTAAATCTGTGAGCTCAGGCAATCCACTTGCCTTGGCCTCCCAAGTGCTGGGATTACAGGTGTGAGCCACCCCGCCCAGCTCAAAATACAAGTTTTGAGAACCTGAGGGTTTTGTCTGTTTTTAAACAATTTCACTGTGTCACCTAGGCCAGAGTGCCTTGGTATCATCCTAGCTCATAGCAACCACAAACTCCTGGATTCAAGCGATCCTTTTGCCTCAGCCTCCTAAGCAGCTGGAGCTATAGGCATCTGCCACAGGACCCAGCTAATTTTTTCTATTTTTGGTAGAGATGGAGTCTTGCTGTTGCTCAAGCTGTTCCTGAGCTCAAGAGATCCTCCCGACTTGGCCTCCAGAGTGGAATACCAGAGAAATTTTAAGTCTTAAGAGCCCCGTCTTGGCCTCCCAGAGTGATTAGGATTACAGGCGTGCTCCATCACACCTGGCCAAGAACCTGAGTTTTAATAAACCTCATACCAATAGATGAGTGGTCTGTGAAATCTATAGCTCATGAATAATTATGTCAAGAAAAGTGATGGGTCCCCATTGGTGTAGGTGCAAATACCTATGACCAAAAGACCACACTGCAGTACAGAATTTGAAGAGCTAGGGTCAGGGATGAACAGACCAGAAAAGCATAAAGTAGGATTTTGAGACTTACTGAAATGATTCAAGATATGTTAATTAAACCAGTATTTTAAGTTAAGAGAATTCTGGGTTCAACATAATTAGGACAGGTCTTAAGTCTTCCCGTTATATTCATAAAAAAGGGAATTTTATGGTCAAAAATAAGTTAAACTCTTACTGTTAAAGAGCATCAGCTAAGATCTCCCTGGTCTGCACATTACCAGTCTTTCACTTACCTGGTAAACATTTTCTGATACATAACCTGTGGGTTAGTATCATACTAGGTACTAGGAACACAAAGTTGAAAAGGGAGTGTCATGGGATCACTTCTCAATGTTGAAAGATGAATATCTTGAGTTCATCAGCAGATAAGGCAGGGAGAACATTCAAGAAAAGGGGCACAGTATAGGGTAAAGGATAGTCCTTTAGGGCACACCACGATTATGATTATGTTAGGGGCATGTAAAAAATGTGGCCTGGCTGCAGCTTGGGAAGATGAAGAGTGCTCAACATGGAATCCTAAATTGGGTCTTGGCACTTGGGAGGTAAGAAAGGGAACCATACAAGATTAGGCCAGGCACCATGGCTCATACCTATGGGAGGATCACTTGAGGTCATGAGTTATAGACCAGCCTGAGCAAGAGTGAGATACCATGTCTTAAAAAAATATATATATATATATATATATAAATTAGGTGGGTCAGTGGCACATATTTATAGTCCTAACTACTCAAAAGGCTGAGGTGGGAGGACTGCTTGAGTCCGGAGTTTGAGTTCTGATGACTGTCACTGCACTCTAGCCCAGGTGACAGTTAGACCTTGCTTTAAAAAAAAAAAAAAAAAAGACATCAGCTGGGTGAGGTGGCTCATGCCTGTAATCCCAGCATTTGGGAGGCCAAGGTGGGTGGACTGCATGAGCTCACAGGTTCAAAACCAGCCTGAGCCAGACGTTTGAGGTTGCTGTGAGCTGTGAGACCATAGCACTAGATCTACCGAGGGCTACATAGTGAAACTGTATCAAAAAAAGAAAAAAAAAAAAAAAAAAAAGATATCAGACACGTTAAATAAAGCACATGCTAGTATTAAAAGCAAGAAAAAGGTATCGAGAAGATAGTATTCTTAACTTACAAGAAAAAAAGACTGTTTGGTAGCCAAAGGCACTGAAGTGTCAACTAATGTCAAATTGGAAATGAGTCGATTGAATCTGAAGATAAGATGCGACTATACCAGAGAAGGTTCTTTGACATGGTGGGGAATAGAAGGAAGTTACACAGAAACCCATGTAGTGTCATGTTTAACTGATCCAATTTTCCTATGAGTCCAAGAAGACATTTTACTGGAAGACCAAAAAGGTCAAGGAAAGTTTTGTCTTCTCCTAGAACTATTTTAAAAAACAAGACTATTCCATTAGTAAAGACATCAATCTGAAGAGGCTTTCTACATTTTCTTTCAGATTTATCATTCTAAAGAGCCATGATGAGGCATTAAGGCCAAAGAGAAAAATAAAGCTGATTTAACACTGGGAACAACAGACTGATGACTGCCCCATTTCCTTGCATGTTGTCCCAGTGTAATCAATGGTAAAAAGTCCATCTCATAAAAATTTCTATGGTTTCCTTGCTTGAAATAGATAATATATGGCAATAAAAGTTAATATAACCTGTATATAAGAATTTCAAGTCTTCTATTTTCCTTCAAAGGGAACTCGTGACAATGGTGTTTTAACATTTGTAGTCACAATAAATACTAGAAATCTGTTGACCTGAAAAGTTTTCCACTTAAACTATCACAGCGTAAACTCATTGCTTTTCTAATCTTGCAATCTTTACAAAGACCACTGCTTAAATTAATTAACAGTACAGTAGGAATTTCCCTCATCCATGACTCATTTCCAATTTGCAAAAATTGACTTGCGTATTCAAAAATTTTATGAAAGATCTAAGTACAGCTGAACAAGGAGAAACCACCAGACATAATTCTATTGAAAAACGCCAGGTTAGCATCTCTGGACAAGATAGGAAGTCAAGGTGTTTCCTGCAGTTATTATAAATCTCTTTTCAGAAATTGTTGAATAATCATTCTGGGAGTTAAAACCTTTGTTTTTCACTTAAACATGGCAAAATGAGCAGAAGAACCAATTGGTATTATAATATTCCCATCAGTTACCAGAATAGTATCTATGATTAAGAGCACAAACTTTGGAATCAAACTGGACTGTGTCAATTCAAGTGTTGTATTTTCAGGAGTTTCTGGTAACAATACCCCTCTGAGGAGACGAGCTATTTTAGATCTTATTTGTCCTGTTTTCATGTGTCAAGTTTCTGTTCCAGTAACCATAATCACTAAAAGCTAAGGAAATGCAACAGTCCCCATCTCAACTGGGGAAGACTAATAGTTAATACCTACACCAGACCAAAATTTATGAAAGCAAGTGATGTTTTTTACCTCTATCTAAGAATCTTTAGAATACTGAGAAAAACAAGTATTTCAGCCACCAGTCAGAAAGGTCAATTTAAATGACAAGTTTAAAGCACAAATATTACTTAACATGGGACTTTCTAGGTAACAAAAGAAGATATAATTGACTTAGGTCCTTTTTTTTTTTTTTTGAGACAGTGTCTCACTTTGTCACCCTCAATAGTGACCGTGACGTCATAGCTCACAGCAATCTCAAGACTCTTGGACTCAAGTGATTCTTTTACCTCAGCCTCCTGAATAGCTGTGATTACAGGTGCCTGCCACAATGCCTGGCTAGTTTTAGAGGCGGGGTCTCACTCTAGCTCAGACTGTTCTCAAACTCGTGAGCTCAGACGATCCACCTGCCTTGGCCTCCCAGAGTGCTGGGATTACAGGTGTGAGCCACAGAACTGGCCTTAAGTTGTTCTTATCTTTATTTGCATGATAAGTTGATTGACATCATTAATTTAATTAATAGGCAAAACTTGTGACTTAAAGCTATATGCCAATGAAATATACTTAATCTTTTATGGTTAATTGTGTACCCAGAGTTTCCATTGTTAAAAAAATTGATGAGACAATAATAAAACTTTTCTAACTGTAGCAAGCTGTCACTTTCTCAAGTTCTATTTAAGTATTCAATATAGCCTTGTTTTGGGTAACATCATTAGAATTTACTGAACAAAAAAAAGAGAAACAGCTAAGATAGAAGCACATAGCGCTTGCTACATACTCAAAGTAGATGTTATCTACAATAGTATCCTTTCTTGGATACGAAGTTTGAATCACATTTGCAAATATTAAGTTCTAAACTCGTCACTAAAAAAGTGAGGGTATGTGGAATTATTTTTCATTTCCTTAAAAAATTTGATCACACCTAAGATAACAAAAACAACCTATTTAAAAATATTATTTTCTTCAAATTCTCAGGTGACTAAAGGAAAAAAATACTATCTGTAAGATTTCTGATGGTCCTCTGGCCCAGTTATTTAGGAACCACCACTTACAACTCAAACTGGTATTCCAAAGGGAGTAGTTTAAAAAAAAAAAAAACACAAGAAAACATACAACTAATACAGTTTCTCTTACTCTTCACTTTTCTTTTTATTATTCAAAAGTCAAGTGTTAATTTTTAAATCATCCATCCTCAATTTTGATTTAATGTACCGTCATTTTCCCAAGATAAGAAATTTCAGAATCTCTTTGGAATACTAATTTCATGTTTCTAGGTTTAACAAAACTGTTGAAGTTTTAAATTCCACTCTATTTCCCTGAATTCTCAAGACAGTTGCTGATGTAAATTTTAATATAAAATATTTAGTCACAAAATAGTATTGCTTTTGTATGCACATAGTTGTAAGATTACTTTGCTTTTGTCAATAAAAACTATACCATCTTTCATAAAACTCTAAACAAATTAAGAACTGTGATGCAGAACAAAAATTACACATGGTCAAACAGGTACCAGCACGACGTTAGGTTATAGTTACATCAAAAAAAGTTTTAATGGTCCCAAATATATATACTCAGCAACTAAGCATACACTCAGGGGAGGAAAAAAAAAAATTAAAAACAAAATGAAACAAAAAAAAAAAATTATGACACAATTGACCACATCTAGAATTCCACTCAATCTTTAATCAAGCAGGGACAAATCCCCACTTTAAAAAAAAAAAACAAAAACTGCAGTTTGAAGGGCAAAGGGAACAGATAAAAAAGAGGAAACTTTATATTCGCCCCTCCCCCACAGAGGTTTTCCCAACCTGTTGTAATTTGACTAAAATGTTCAGAATGTACGATTTTAAAGGCAGGTCTCTTTATACAAAGAAACTGCTGGCATTCTTAACTAGTGAAGAGTTATGGCAGAAAGGCCCGTTCTTCTGAGTCTCAAACATGGTCCAAGAAAGCATATTCTGATTGTAGCAACTGATCAGTCAATCCAGAGTTCCACTTACAAAACCCCTGCCCTGTTGGCTTTTTGTTCCATTTCCTTCCCTGAGAAAAGGGCAATGTGTGGTCCAAGCTGGAGAGCTCAAAGGCTTAAGTCTTTCCCCTAAATGTATGATATTCCCTCCTCCTGCTCCATTCAATTGGCACTTGATGAGCAGAAGTCAAGTGTGCGAGGCTGATTTGTGTCAGTCATTCACAAGAGACCACTGCACTTTGTTGTGGATTTTGTAAGGGGGAGGAGTAGAGAACCAGTTTTTTTTCAACAGGTACTGATCATAGGCAGTTGCTATTATTATGAATCAAATTTTGCTTTCTTTGACAGTGGTAGCGCATCTTCCTTGTCTTCATCCTCATCATCATCATCATCATCATCAGGATAATCTACCAGACCCACGAGGCCTCCCTGTTCAGAAACAAAGATTATTTAAAGAATATAAGATAACATGTTACATTTTAAAGTACCTGTGTTTTAAGCAAAAACTTTTAAGTTATCTAAAATTAAAACAAAAATCTTTATAAATCCTAACAAATCGCTCAGGACAGAAACAATACTGAATTAAAATATTTCAAGACTTAACAGTGTCCTAGCACTCTGGAAGGCCTAGGTGGGTAGAATGCCTGAGCTCACAGGTTTGAGACCAGCCTGAGCCAGAGTGAGACCCGGTCTGTCAAAACAGCCAGGCATTGTGGCAGGAACCTGAAGTCCCAGCTACTTGGGAGGCTGAGGCAAGAGAATTGCTTGAGCCCAAAAGTTTGAGGTTGCCTCGAGCTATGACACCACGGCATTTTACAGGGTGATAAAGTGAGACTCTGTCTCAAAAAAACAAGGAGAGACTTAACAGTACATTAACATCTTTTAAAAACATGAAAATCTAAACTACTATCAAGATAAAAACTGCAATCCTATCATTCTGGGAGGCCAAGGCAGGAGGAGTGCTGGAGGTTGGGAGTTTAAGATTAGCCTGGGCAAAGTGAGATCCCTGTCTCTACTAAAAAAATAATAATAACAAAAAATTAGCCAAACATGGTGGTGCATGGTATGCACCTGTAGTCCCAGTTACTCAGAAGGCTGAGGCAAGAGGATTGCTTAAGCCCAGGAGTTTGAGGTTGCTGTGAGTTAGCCCATGAAAAAACAGAATAAGACTATCTCAAAACAAAATGAAACAACACTGCCAGAAGATTAACAGACCACTAGAAAAGAGGGCAGACAGGCTATTAGAGGTGGGAAAGCAATTCTACACTACCGCTTCCTCATTACTGCATCTGTGCTTCCTGTTAGGCCTACTCTTTCACCAGAAACTGCTGTAGCTCATGTTATTTAGCTGGCCATGAAAAATTGACAGTGCTTTGCCTTCAGTCTGCTCTTCCTTCTGCCCTTCCTTCTTGTCCTTAAGGAGCCTGCTGCTCACAGGAGAGTAAAAAAGACTGAAGGGGTATTAGATTGCTAATTTAGATTGGTGATTCCCAAATGCCAGTCTTTTAACTGATAGCCCAATAATTAATATATTTTATGCCTCAAAAGGATAAAAAGGGCAGCATAAGGTAACCAAAATACTGGTTTTTTTTTCTGAGATTGTTTTTTTCTACAATTTTGTTATTAAAATTATGTTCCTTCTATGTATTTTAGGTTATCTTTCCCCTGCCAAGTCTATCTGGGCATTAATTGGGAAAGTTGATTAAAGAATTGAAAATTAAAAATGTCTATAAATATCTTGACATAAAAATTGGAACTTGTAATTGTAAAATGCAAAATACCAAAATAAGAATACATTCCAACTTCTTCACTGTTCATTAAAAAACTGAGAAGTTTCTTGACTTCTTGATAAGTTCTGATCTTCCAGGGAGGGACTCATTCATATTATCTAATTCACAAATGTTAAAAACCAGTTCCAGAAGGCAATATTCGAAGAAGTCTCAGTCACACACAAGTTACTGTTGAGAAAGCTTAATGTAGACAGAAAAGGGGGCAAAATATCCTGGAAGTAAAAAATGTACCTTTGTAGTAATAGCTGCCGTCTGAGATGTATTTTTAGGGACGGATCCAGGAGAGCCTGGAGATCCTGGGGATCCAGGTGATCCTGGAGAACCAGGCAGATTTGTTGCAGATGACTGGCTGGTGAGGTTAGTCTTTGTTCCGCTGGACAAGGAAAGCTTGAAACTTGGGCTCTGCCGTCCAGAAAGATTTGTTTTCAGAAGCACCTCCTTTTCTTCACTTTCTTTTACTAAAAGTGAGAATACTATCAATAGTTGCTCACCCACACTAATCATTCTTTTTTAAATTCCTTCCACAAAGACTTTGACACTAAAACCCATTTAGCCAGCATAATCCTTTGCTGGGGAGAAACACTTTTAATTTATGAACAAAGCTTACAAAAATACTAAACATGATCATATCCATTGGATTTTACTCCAGAGAAGCAATGAAACCTTTAGTATCATATTCAGTATTCCTACTCTCCTTGAAATACTATATTCCTACTTACTCAACTCAAAAAGTCAATTTAGTATGTACCTTTACAACAGTCACCTATCATAAAGCAATGGAGTCTTAGTTTAAATTATAAACTATAATTGGAACCACATATTCCAAATAGATACTAATCATTTTGTCTAGAAATAGAGAAAAAACCTAAAGTCTATCTAAATGTGCCCGATCTCATCTGATCTTGGAAATTAAGAAGGGTAGGGCTTGATTAATATTTGGATACAAGAATAAATCTAGAGTGAGAAAGCCTTCATTTTTCTTGCCCATTTTTTCAACATACATTTCTTCCTTTCCATGAATTTACTTATTGGATCCATAATATCATCATCATTTTTATTTTTGTCAGATGGAGATACTACAGCTTCTCCATCTTCCATGTCATCTTCATCTGTGTTAAACCACATCTCTTCTTCATCCTCTAGTGTTCTGGCATCTCTTCGGTATCTATGATTCCTCAAAATGGAACGCATACTATACATAAAGAGAACAAAGAGTAAATATACTAATAAGGAGATTTTACTTAGTTTTCAAGTATTGCTCTAAAATTAGGGCAGTGCCCGTAGCTTAGTGGGTAGGGGACTGGCCACATACACCAAGGCAGGCAGGTTCAAACCCAGCCTGGACCAGCTAAAACAATCACAACTGCAACAAAAAAGTTGTGGCAGGTGCCTGTGGTCCCAGCTACTTGGGAGGCTGAGGCAAGAGAATCGTTTAAACTCAAGAGTTTGAGGTTGCTGTGAGCTGTGACTTCACAGTACTCTACTGAGGGTGACATAGTGAGACTCTGTGTCAAAACAACAACAACAACAAAAAAAACACACTCAACCATGTCTAGGATTAGTGAAATCAAACTTATTATAAAAATTGTACTGTTACAGATCCTTTATTCAAATGTTAACATTAGAAATTAACAAATAATAATTATCAGATTTGAGAAGCACTAGAAATGTGAATTCAGGCATTTAAAAAATGTATAAGATTTTTTTCTTTTTGCAATTTTTGGCCAGGGCTGGGTTTGAACCCGCCACCTCTGTTATATGGGGCTGGCGCCCTACTCCTTTGAGCCACAGGTGCCACCCAGAAAAATGTATAAGATTTTTTAAGATTTGTTACCTTAATAGTTTATAAATTCAGAGGACAAAGGATATTTTACTTTGAACACCTGAAGCCTCCCTACCACCTAGACCTTCTGGAAAACATTTATGTTGGCCTTTATAGGAAACTACAATTTTGGTTCACTAGCTGCCTACTTCCCTTCCCTAATATCAAATAAAAAAGCCACCACAGCACAATTCAATGCTGAATTAATAGGTTCAAATATATGGTAACTTACCTGTCAAGTTTAGGATTATCTTGCCTTTCTCTTTGTTGTTCAAATCTCAGTTTTAATCCTTTAAATGTCTGTACATAATCTACATCTTCCAGTGCTTTCCAGTAATTTTCAATTACATGAGCAGTTAATGATTTTATATCTTCCTATAGAAAAGATTTATAAAAAATGATAGTAAAAATGTTTCAGCAAGATGAAGCTTAATTTAGTAAATTCATAAATTCACCAAAAGTACTTTCATTTCATAAAATTCTGACAGTGTTAAGAGATAGTTAAACAATGAAAATGGAAATAACACACACTGACTACTACAGTAGTCCTAGACTTACCTATGGGTGCAAGTCCCACCCTAGGTGATTTTGACTCCAGAGGTCAAGGATGGGATCTGGGCAGGTGTATTTTAAAAGTATGCCACAGGCTCAGTATCCGTAGCTCAGTGAGTAGGGCACCAGCCATATACACCGAGACTGGAGGGTTTGAGCCCAGCCTGGGCCTGCTGAATAACGACAACTCCAACCAAAAAATAGCTGGGTGTTGTGGCAGGTGCCTGTAGCCCCTGCTACTCAGGAGGCTCAGGCAAGAGAATTGCTTAAGACCAAGAGTTTGAGGTTGCTGTGAGCTGTGATGCCACAGCACTCTACTGAGAGCAACAGAATAAAACTCTGTCTCAAAAATATATATATTTATGTCTTTTTAAATATATAATATTTTAATATATAAAAAAATATATGGGGGGGCAGGGAGGGCTTGGCACCTATAGCTTAGCGGTTAGGGCACCAGCCACATACATACATACACTGGGGCTGGCGGGTTGGAACCTGGCCCAGGCTTGCTAAATAACAATGACAACAACAGAAAAATTGCCAGGCATTGTGGTAGGCACCTATAGTCCCAGCTACTTAGGAGGCTGAGGCATAAGAATTGCTTAAACCCAAGAGTTGGAGGTTGCTGTGAGCTGTGACACCATGGCACTCTACCAAGGGCGACATACTGAAACTGTCTCTTAAACAAACAAAAAAGTATGCCACAGCCAGGCACAGTGGGTAACACCTGTAATCATAGCACTCTGGTAGGCAAAGAGAGAGACTGCTTGAACTCAGGAGTTTTAAGACCAGTAAGAGCAAGACCCTGTCCCTCCTAAAAATAGAAAAACTAGTCAGGCCTGTAGTCCCAGCCAATTGGCAGGCTGAGGCATAAGGATTACTTGAGCCCAGGAGTTTAAGGTTGCTGTGAACTATGAGCGAGGGCACTCTAGCCTGGGGTAAGACAGTGAGACTCTGTCTTTAAATAAATAAAAGTATACACATACATTGTATATCAAATCAGTACACTGAACCCCATAAATGCATCAATGTACACAGTTATGATTTAATAATAAAAAAAAAAACCAAAAAAACAATAATTTAAAAAAGTATGCCACATACAAGTTCTGGAGATAGTGACGGTTGAAAAACAATATGAATGTACTTAATTCCACTTACACACTTTAATTAAAATGGCAAGTGTTATGTTATATATATTTTACAATTAAATCATACCATAATTTTACATAGCACCAATGTTTGAGAACTATAGCTTATTACATAATTAACAATCGAAGAATCTATTATGAAATTATTCTTCAGAAACATGAAAGCCAAGAAGCACATTCAAATACTTATCAACTGTACTTTTACTTTTTAAAAATGATTACCATGATAGTGTTAAATCAGCTTCCAATCCATTCTATAAATAATGCATAGCTGTTGAAAAGATTATTTTAACTTTAACTTTGAATCAAATTTCTCCCAATCTTTTGGTACATTGGTTTTTCTTTTTAAAATTCTCTATGAAGAAGGAAGAGGTCCGGTAAGCTTTCACCTAACAGGTACAATGTAGGAGTATATGGCATACTTTCTGGATAAAGGGCTCAATTACAAGCTAAACTTTACATAACAAATGCAAACAATGTAACTAATTGTTTTACCCATATATTAATCTGAAGTAAAAATAAATAAATTTAAAAAATCTCTCCAAGTATTCTCAAGTAAGCCAAAATGTCAGTAATGCATATTCAATTTTCTCAAACAATTAAAACCAAAATTCTAACTAAAAAATATAGAACCTACCACTCTAATAAATTCAAACATCTCTATTATGGCAGAGTTCATCAGATTGTAGCGGGATCCATTGTTGAGAAATGCTTTGACTACTGGCTCAAACAAAAAACTTTTCATTATGTAGCGGTTGTAAAACTCATCTTTTAATCCAATAATCTTTCTCTTAAAACGAAGGGCACCTGAAACACAGAGGCATTGTTCTTTAAATCACATACAGCACTTCTATATTTAGATTTACTAATAATACCATTAAAAAAACCCCAAAAAACAAACAAAAAAAAAACCCTGCTTAAGACATAGTACTCAATAAGTCTTCGTGCAGTGGTATGTTAGCACTTCCAGAAATGTGAACCTGAAGATAAGGATTATGAAAGTGTTATCAGAGAAGTGTATTCTGTAAGTAGCAGGCGTCATCATAGAACACAAGTCTTAGAAAGCCAGAAAAATTCCAGAAATAAACCAGTTACTAATAGCCAAAATGTAATTTCTATCAGAAGAGTTACTAGCAAATGAATTAACTTATGCTACTTAAGATGAAAAAATTAAACATATCCTTTTATATATATCTTAAAAACAATTAAAAAAAACTATTGCTTTATTAGGGCAATCCACTGTACAATTTGGTCTTTAATATTTATGGACACTCTTTATTATCTGCATCAGAGTTCACAGGTTTACATTTATTTATTTGTGATATGCTTACAGAAATGTTATAAACCCACAAAAATCTGTATGACCCAAAATTTGCCTTCCCAAAGTTTAGAAATAAATTTAGAGCGAGTATGCTTTTTAATTTTTTTCCTAGTTTTTCTTTTTACAATTAATTAGGCTTTAACTTACAGATCAAAAGGTATATTTACATCTTGAGGTATGGGGAGTTACTTAAGTCACCATTCGTCAAGATCCAAATATACTCAGAATGCTAGACTTCAACAAAGCCCTCATTACCTAAGTAGAATTATCAGTAAGTTAATGCCCCAGTTATTGTAAACAGTTCAAAAAAGCATACTCACTTCATGCAGTCACATCGTCTTCGGTTGGCAAGATTAAATATTGTGTTTGTATTTTGGTTTCTTTGGAGATCATAGAAGTGGCTCGTTAAACTGCCAATTTGTTATTAATCAAGTCCTTCATGAGCAGGTAGCCAGGCAACCATGCTGACACGGTTTCTGGGTGGGAAGGCAGAGGAGTAAAGCAGCTCAATTTTTCTTTAGTTGGCAGAAAAGAGGTCCACAAGTGAATGCCCAATTAGGTACAGTTGATTATAAACTGCTTTAACAATGCAACTTATTTAAGAGTGTATCTTTCTAAAGAAACACTCTGGGCAGGGAGTTTTGAAATAGTTTATGGAATAATAATTGCATTTTACTTTTAAATTACTGGATTTTTTTTTTTTTTTAAAAAGCATGGTGAAATTAGACATCTTAAACAATAAGAGGTATCTTTGTGTGTGGTGAGTCAAAGCCTAATAAGGGTTAATTTTCCCAAAACAATATTCTCTGGTTTTTAAAAACGTTAACTGACAAGGGAACTTAGGAATAAAATTCAATACTTTAGCGCTCATGCTAACAGGCCAAATTTTAAGCTTTTTGTCATTAAGGCAAGAGTAGTATTACTTTAAGAATTAGTACTCCAACTTTGGTGTACTAAGGCTTTGTGAAGACTTGTGTCCTACCATAACACACTCACTGACCCCTCTGGTCTGAATGCAGTTCTGAGGTAAATGAAAACTCCCTGGAATTCACTAAGTCCAGGGTAAGCTGATGACACCATTACACGTTAAGCTCACTTCTATCCAGAAATTGCTGATGCAGACAGAAGGCAGTTCTAGTTCTAGAAGGTCTTTTTTGTTTGGTCCTCATTTCCATTTGCCCTCACTTATTTTATATTAAGAATTCTGTGTTATTTCCGCTCAAACCCATCCCTGAAAAGAAAGCTGGATCAAAAACATCCAACCACTATTTGGTGGTGAATAAAAAGTTACCAGTGAGTTCTGTGAAGTGAAGTCAGTCAAAGGAAAGAATTCTTTTGGAACAGACCAAGTTGGCATAACCACTGGATTTTCAATGTACAGTATGCTCTGCTTCCATTAACATCTCTAATCTTCCTTAACATGGCAAGAATCTCCTGTACTTAAGTTTCAAATATCTCTTAAAAAAAAAATTCATCTTTACCCCACACCATATGAAATCTCATGTAGTAAGTTTGAGACGTTTTGCCTTCTATGTCACTACTGAAGACTGAATAAAAGCCTCTACAATAAAGCTTTTCTTTCATTCCTTTTAAAAATTATCATGTTTTTAACAATAACCCCCCCCCCCAACATAAAAGTTACTTACAAGGTTAAGATCCAAGAATCCTGAAAAGCCCAAGAAAACAGACTGATGTAATTGACATCCATCAGACTGAATTTAGAAAAGGATTGCTGGCCTTACCCACATTAACTTAATTGTGTTTAAATATGACAAACTATACTAATTAAGCAGCATCAGATATGAAAAATAAGAAGTTTTCTAAATTCCCAAACTACTTACATTTAATGGCTCACTATCGTTTGTACTTACACATGTGTATCTAAACTTAAATATTTATAAAACCTTTCTTTAAAGAATACTATACCAACATTTTATTTCAATGTATACTTTTCTCAGAACCACAGTATCTTAAATTTCCCCAAATCTACATTTAGTTCTTAGAAATCCTTGATAAAAACCCCTACTATATTACTATAGAGGTAGCCCTAAATAACTTGTTCCTAATGACTGGCATCTTCTTTAAAAAGATGTTTTTTTTTTTTTTTTTTTTTGAGAGTCTCACTTTGTCACCCTCGATAGAGTACCATGGTGTTATGGCTCACAGCAACCTCAAACTCTTGGGCTCAAGAGATTCTCTTGCACTGGCCTCCCAAGTAGCTGGAACTACAGGCACCCATCATAATGCCCAGCTATTTTAGAGACAAGTTCTCTCTGTGGCTCAGGTTGGTCTCGAACTCATGAGCTCAGGCAATCTACCCACCTCAGCCTCCCAGACTGGTATGATTACAGGCATGAGCCACTGTGCCGGGATTAAAATATACTCTTATTCACAACTCTGGGAAGAGAGGCACACTGAGAAATCATAAAGAGTTAGGTTTAAGGCTTGGCTCCTCATAGTACGGCGCCAGCCACATGCACCAAGGCTGGTGGGTTCAAACCTGGCCAGGGCCAGCTAAACAACAATGACAACTGCGACTACAGGTGCCCAGGCATTGTGGCATTGTGGCACCTGTAGTCCCAGCTACTGGGGAGGCTGAGGCAAGAGAATCGTTTAAGCCCAAGAGTTTGAGGTTGCTGTTAGCTGTGATGCTACAGCACTCTAGTAAGACTGTCTCCAAAAAAAAAAAAAAAAGGTTTAATAATATCCTGACTCAGAAAAATACCAACAACAGAAAACATAATGAAGATTTTGCTAGTGTACTTAGTTTCTAACATTACCCACTTAATGTGGCAAACTTGTTGGGTGGTGCCTGTGGCTCAAAGGAGTAGAGCGCCAGCCCCACATGTCAGAGGTGGCAGGTTCAAGCCCAGCCCCAGCCAAAAATAGCAAAACAAACAAACCCAACTTTTATTTACCTGTCATGATTCACTCTATAGTTCTCATTACCTGATAAGAATTTTTTATTATAACACCACAAGCAGAATAATAAACTGAGGAACCAAACTAAAGAAAAGGCCTTGGGTCAGTGCCCATAACTCAGTGGTTAGGGCATTAGCCGTACACCAAGGCAGGCAGGTTCAAACCCAGTCTAGAGCCTGCTAAACAACATTGGCAACTGCCAACTACAACAAAAAAATAGCCGGGCATTGTGGCGGGTGCCTGCAGTCCCAGCTACTTGGGAGGCAAAGGCAAGAGAAACATTTAAGCTCAAGAGTTTGAGGTTGCTGTGAGCTGTGATGCTACAGCACTCTACCGAGGGCAACATAGTAAGACGTTTTCAAAACAAAAACAAAAAAAAAGAAAAAGGCCTTCACTGTTAGCTGTATATCCTACCACTTTTCACTGGACATACAGATCTTAACCTATAGCAAGCTCACACTTTAATACTTAACATCTTAACTGTAGTCAACCAAGAATGCCAATGATGAAGACACAACTCAAATTACCTCCATTGTGAAACTTTCCTGATTTGCTTCTTTAAATTGGAATAGTTTCCCGTTTCCAAACATACCTCAATATAGTGATTATGTTGTATTTTGATTTTCACATGATTTTTTCCTCCTAATGAATTCTGATTCCCTTGAAAGCTGAGTCCAGGCCTAAAATCATATTCATTTTGCTAGCACACCAGTTATATATCATACTTAATCAAATCTAAGGTACCACTGACTGCAACTTTTTTTCTATTACTGAGGAAACAAAGTATGAACTACCAATTACAACATGCTATAAATTTTAAGACTCACCTTGATTTCGGAGATAATAAATGTGTAAAACTGCACATTTTAGAATTAGTATAATGTGGTGGGTGCTTAATGTATTTCTTAAAATAAAACTGTCTAAATTTATTTATTTATTCAATTTTGCGTTCTGTTCCATCTTCTCACAAAGTCCCTTTCCTATACTTGAGGAAAAGCCACTACCTTGATATGAAAGAAATTCAAAGAATTATGAACACCCTCTACACTTGGTAAGCCTACTTTTCCTGTGATGGGTATATAAGAAAAATGAATATATGTCACCCTGACAGAATGTTTAATGAACTAAAGGAAACTTGTTTCCAGTACTATTTTAAAGATAAAATGTTGACAGAGTAAAACAAAAGAAACATCCTTAAATTATAAAGGACTTATAAAAACATTTTAAAATTATAAAATTTTAATTTATAATTAAAGGAAATCTAAAACAATCAAGCAAAACCATTTAAAATGAAGTAAATTAAAGATAGCAAAAATGGAGATGCTCAGACCTCTAATTAGTGAATGACTATGATACTTTCAATAAACAATAAACATCCAAACTTACCTTTAAAAACCAAAAGGCAAAAAGTCAATTACCAGCAGACATCTCTTACGGAGCCTCCTACTCCTACACTTTGGTCTGTCAACTCACCAATAAAGATAATTTAAATGAAAACTCATTACCTAAGAAGTCTGGCTACTGCATGGTCAAGACCATCATGGATTAACAAGAACAATCTTGTTAAAAACGCTATCTGTTGTTCTAAAGAGTGTTTGCAAACAATTTCCCTAAAGGTCCATGGAGTATATATTTTAAAGCCATCTTTTAAAAACAAAAAAATTTTTGGCTTACAAGTTGTACAAAAATAGGCCAAGGGCTGGATTTGGCCATGGTGGTAGTTTGCCACCCCTAGTTTAAAATAACTAAAGAAAAATGGTCAAAACCACTATTTTAAAAATGGAATTTAACACTGTAGATACACTCTGACCCCTTAGCTGTATGTTTGACAAAGATGAGAGTCAAAAAAATTACCCACTTAATGTGGCAAAACTATATATGGTGGTAGAGCAAGTATTAGAAGGTCTATGATCAATGTGACCTTTTCTTAGGCAATAAGATCCAAAGATACCAATAATATAAAGACAATGAATAGTTCTATTAGAAGCAACACTTACATAATGCCAGGAAAGCATGCTTTGAGGCCATAAGAACTAGCACTCTTCGGAGAATATCCTTGTTAATAATGTAGTTCTTTATGTGGTAGGTGTGGTGCTCTACACAAAATGTTAACAATTCCAACACAAGTGCCAATAGCTGAGCAGTTTGAAAATCATCTAAAAGAAATAAAACACAATTACATTCATGGTCTAACATTCTTTTCCT
Organism: Loris lydekkerianus; assembly: GCA_963574355.1. NCBI lineage: Eukaryota > Metazoa > Chordata > Mammalia > Primates > Lorisidae > Loris > Loris lydekkerianus. Next base: position 18,581 of record CAUYPK010076038.1, read on the forward strand.
TCTCAAATTTAAGAATTCAAATTCTAATCAAATAAAATCCCTTCTTCGATTAACATTTATCAAATGCCTACCATGTGCCAGGAACTGTGCTTTACAATACTGTTTGATTGAGACAGGATCTTGCTCTGTTGCCTGGGTTAGAGTACAGCGGTGTCATCATAGCTCACTGCAATTTGAAACGCCTGGGTTTAAGTGATCTTCCTGCCTCAGCTTCCCAAGTAGCTGGGACTACAGGCACTGGCCACCAGGCCTAGTCTGTTTTTGTGTAGAGCCAGGGGGTCTTGCTATGTTGCCCAAGCTGGTCTTGAACTGGTCTAAACCGATCCTCTTGCCTTGGCCTTCCAAACTGCTAGGAGTACAGGCATAAACTACCACGCCAGGCCTCTTAATTAACCTAAACAACCCTATGAGGAATTAGCTTCACAATAGCACAAGTCTATTATTAGCTAACTGGACCCAGGGGTAAATCAGAAGAGTTATTAAGGCAAAGTAAGGATAAAATTAAGGCAAAGTAAGGATAGAAATGTACAAAATCTGCTTTATCCCAAAGTTTAAGAACCTTCTATCAAATGTCCTAACATGCCCTCTAATAAATGTATATACATCATAGGAGGTTCTGCCAGATACTATGTAATCTTATGTGGAGTAACTCTCTCCTTGTTCCCTTCATTCTAGGGTATTTTGTGCTTTTAATATATGTGTGTGTGTTTATATATGTATATAATTTTTAGAGATGGTGTTTACAGTGGCAAGGCCAAAGCTTACCACAGCCTCAAATGATCCTTCTGCCTCAGCCTCTTAAGGTGCTAAGAATACTGGCACCACCAATCCTGGCTAATTTTTTGAAAGTTTTTTATAGAGAAGAGGTCTGTGTTGTCCTGGCTGATCTCAAACTCCAGGCCTCAAGTAATCCTCCTGCTTTGGCTTCCCAAAGCACTGGGATTACAAGGTGTAAAGTGCTGCAATGCCGCCTTTATGACAAAATGAATCCACACCAAATTATAATTATCAGCTTATCTTTATTCCTCACCAGGCAGCAGACCTCTGAAAGCTCATTTTTCTCATGCCTCCCTCACAACTTAGCCTCTATAGATTATATAAAACAGTCCTTCCACACAATCAGTTTTCAATAAATGGTGAATGAATTGAATATGTGGGTTTGGAAAGAAGCCTCAAGCATTACCCAGTATGAAGAAAGTAATAGAGAAAAATGAATATGCACATTTCACAGACCTGAATTCTAGAGTCACACAAAATAGTAAATTTAACATGTTTTCTATAAGTGGTGTGCTGTAAGTTAAACATAGTACACTGAAAATTCTTATGGCAAAATAACTTACTTATTCTTAGAGCTTAAAATTCAATAAGAAATTGCCCAATGAAGACCCTGAAACTATTGCCTAAATTAAATATACACAAGCTAAAAGCCCTGAGAAATAAAAACATGTAATTGTTTGTTGAACAATCCTAACATAACTTTAATGCAAATAATGGCTTAATAGTGAGCAAAAAGCTTAGTTCTGTCTATCCATCTAGAGTATAAGTAATGTAAAATGAATTTTTATAGCTACTTCCATGTATTTCACTTGTACAGATGCAGACTACAAACACTGTTCCACAAAAAATTGTTTCAAAATTCTGAAAGCAATAATTATTTTTTCTTTTACATGTTTTTGTTATCTCTGATTATAGCACTTCAAGAACTTTTACCACAAGCATCTCTTTTCAAAATACATTATTAGGCAATTTTAAAAACTATTATTATTATTATTTTTTTTTTAGGGAACGGCCTGCCACCCCACTCCTACCCCCTCCCAGCCTTTGGATCTCCTATGGCTTCCTATAAAGACTGTTACTTAACACCACCTTTGAGTTTCAGAATTCAACAAGGGAACTCTTAACTACCAACCTGTATTATCTTACCTTTACTAGGTTTGTCTTCTGTTGTATTTGCTAGTAAGGGAGCAGTGAGAACATGCATACAGTGCTTGTAGAAGAAACCCAGAAATTCAGTCTTTTCTGTTTTCTAAGGAATCAAAAACACCTCCATGAACTTTAACTGCACTGGTTTCTACCAGCAATAAACAATATACTAGCTACAAAAAGGAAAACAAAACAAAACAAAACAAAACAGAAATGCCCATTGCTTACATTGGCAGTGGCTAACATGTTCTCTGGGTCAACTAAAGTTCGAAGCAGTCCCATAAGTTGGACTGCTCCTCCAAGTTCAGGATCTGTATCACAAATCATATGTTCTATAATGAGGTTGATGAGTAAAATATCCTGGTGAGAAAAATAGACATAATAAGGACCACTTACTACTAGAAAGAATGGAAAAAGCACAAACTAAGACATATACTATAGCATTATACGTAGATCTAGCTATCTTGTTAACTGCAAACAAAATGGAAGTGATTAACTCACTTAATAGGTCATGTAACAGTGTTTCTTTCCCTAAACAGTGATACAGGGATATTACACCAAATAGTACTGAAAAGATAAGAAATTTCTTTTCTATTATCTTTAAATTCCTCTGATTAGAGGAAAACAAACAAAGTTTCAGTGTGGTACTAATATTCTTTCAACCTCTCTTTTTTTTTTTTTGAAGAAAGCTATCAGGCTTTAGGTTACCTTTCGACAGTAAGAATATTTAGCTATAATGTATAACACTGTTTTACTTTCACTGCATTTTTATAGATTCCTTCTACTCATGGCAAATGAACTCTGTTTTCCACATGCAAAAATGATACAGTTTCCTCTCAAAATAAATTTAGGAAAAAAAAAAATTCAGTCCATGCCGTAATGTCTGAAACTGGGAAAATAAAACTATTGTATTTAGAGAGTGCACAGAACAAATAGATTAAGTAGATTCCAAATGTCAAAGAAAATAGATGGCCAGTTTTCCTGAGGCCCTATTATGACTGGTGCTTCTAGTTAAAGGAGTAAATGAAAACTGAGAGAGATTCAGTGAGAAACTTCCTGCTCTTGTTTATATACATGCAATGGTAGGACAGACAAGGACAGAGAAAATGCAGACAATATATGGAAATTATGATCCAGACTGGGAATCAAGAGCCCTACTGCACGTGTGTCAAGTATTCTGAGGTACATAAAGGCATGTTCAACTAGTGGGTTACCAGGGTCAACAAGAATAGCATTGTTTATTTTCAATAATATGAGTATTTTTATTTTCAAGATACGGTGATTTTATAAAAAAAGAATGTGACATAACATTCAACAGTTCAAACTAATCCTTTTTTTGCACCTACCCTGGTACTATAATTCAAAAAGAAAACCTTAAGTACAGAAATTACTAGGCATGCCATTTCATTAAAACACATTAATTAGGATCTTTTTAAAAAGCAACGAAGTCTATTTTCTTATTTTGTAAATATAACATAGGCTGGAATTCCACGGAAGGTTTTTTTTTTCTTTTTGGAGGTAAGAGTCTCTTTCTATGGCCCAGGCTAGAGTGCCATAGTGTCAGTCTAGCTCACAGCAGCCTCAAATTCGTGGGCTCAAGTGATCCTCTTACCCTGGCTTCCCAAATAGTTAGGACTCCAGGTGCCTGACACAATGTGCAGCTAATTTTTCTATTTTTAGTAGAGATGGGATCTCGGCTCTTGTTCAGGCTGGTCTCCAACTCCTTAGCTCAGGCAATAATCTCCCCTTGCCTTTCAGAGCGCTAAGATTACAGGCCATCATGATCCATAATGCCCAGCAAATTTTTTTTTCCTAAAGGAGTATCTTTTTTCCTCTTCCCCTAAGGAGCTGAGGGCAAAATCTTAGTCTATTCTTAGTGAAAAGTTACTTCTGAAATTTTATAGGAGAGGAAAGAAAAATCAGAATCATTGAATACTCTTAAGATAAAGCAGAAGAACACACACATTTAGGGATCCCAGTATGTTATGTACCATATGATCTAGAAGTGCCCTTCACATTACTAGGATATATTTTCTCATTTACTTTATAACTGATAAACCCATTATAATTTTTCATAGATACTAGTGTGAGAAAATGTGTCCAAACAAGACAACAGCTTGTCTTCTATGGTCAGGTAATAAAGAAATAAAACCCTAAACCCTTTTCAAGAGACTATGCTTCGTTTCTTCATTTTTGATGATTTTGAGAATTTACTCCTAGCAAACTCCATGTTTTCCTAGGGAAGTTAGTAATAATTTCACAGAGAGAAGAACAATTGATTAAGTGATTTAAGTAAGACAACATAGCAAATTAACTTCAGAATTAGAAGCTTGATGTAAAAAAAAAAAAAAAATTTTGTTTTTTGTTTTTTTTTTGAGACAGAGTCTCACTATGTTGCCCTCGGTGAGTGCCATGGCATCACAGCTCACAGCAACCTCAAACTCTTGGGCTTAAGCAATTCTCTTGCCTCAGCCTGCCAAGTAGCTGGGACTACAGGTGCTCGCCACAACACCCAGCTATTGTTGTTGTCCTCATTGTTGTTTAGCAAGCCCTAGGCCAGGTTTGAACCCACCAACCCTGGTGTTCACTAACCACTGAGCAATGGGCACTGAGCCATTGATATCAAAAATTTTAAAGGAAATTTAAATAGAACATTAACAAATAGTTGCTGTAAGACAGTAAATTTATAAATAGATGAGGCCAATTTAGAGTATCAATAGCCATTTGATATCATGGCTATATTTTTTTCAAATCCCAACAATTTAAGTCTTAAAAATGAATAAAAACAGTTATAACTTCCTATGTATAAATACTTACTATTAGTACAAATAATATTTACCTTGTTTGTTATTTTTTGCTCTGTTAACTTCTTACTTACATCATCATTCTGTTGTGCCTCCTGCATGACAAACTCTCGTACCATGGATGGATTATATTCAACCAAGTATGAGAATATATCAGTAGCAGCACTTCGCACCTGTGTATCATCCATGCCCTGTGAATAAAAAGCCCTTATTTCTTCTATAATTATAAAAATATGGAACCTATAGCTATGTAAATATGCAAACCTAACAAACTATAAGAAAATGCTGTAATATAAAATAAAGGTCAAAGAAATTCTGTTGCATGTAAAACTCTTTATTTAACAGATGAATTTATATTTTCTTTTCTTTTTTCTTTTTTTTTTTTTTTTTGAGACAGAGTCTCACTTAGTTGCCCTTGGTAGAGTGCTGTAGCATCACAGCTCACAGCAATCTCAAACTCTTGGGCTTAAGCGATTCTCTTGCCTCAGCCTCCCAAGAAGCTGGACTATAGGAGCTCACAATAACACCTGGCTATTTTTTGTTGCAGTTGTCATTGTTGTTTAGCTAGGTTCAAACCCACTAGCCTCAGTGTACGTGGCTGCTGCTGTAACCATTGTGCTACGGGCGCTGAGCTTAAGTTATACTTTCTTAATCTTTTATTCTTATAAGCCTTTAAACAAATTTTTTTTGAAACAGGGTCTTGCTCTATTGTCCAGAATAGAATGCAGTGGTGGTGTAATCATAGGTCCTACACCCAAGCAATCCAGCTGCTTCAACAGGAGTAGCTCAAAGTATGGCACGTGCTACCATGCAAAGCTAATGTTTTTAAATTTTTTTTATTTTAAAAATATGTTGTGTAGGATATTGCATCCTCATTTATAAGTGACATGTGTTTGTAATTTCCCCTTTATAATAATATATTGCCTCCAATTTTAATATCAGGTGTCCTCAGATCAAGTAGAATGATTTTGAAGTATTTTTTCTTTTTCTGTTGTCTATAAGATCTGTTTTTTAAAATTATCTTTTACTTTTTTTTTGAGACTTAAAAAAAAAAGAAGTTAACTGATGACTCCATACTGAATCTCAGAGTCGAAGCATTCTATAATAGACATACTCTTATTTGACAACATGAATGTTACTTTCTTTGCATTATTATTATTGCTTAATTAAAAAAAAAGGCACACTATATTCATGGATTGAAAGAGCTAACATTGTGAAAATGTCTATACTACAAAAAGGAATCTACAGATTGAATAAAATTCCTATCAAAATATCAATGACATTCTTTGTAGAAACAGAAAAAAAAAAAAAAAATCCAAAAATCATATGGAACCAGAGAAGACCCTGAATAGCTAAAGCAGTTTTGACCAAAAATTACAAAGCCAGAGGCATCATGCTTCCTGCTTTCAAAATATACTACAAAGCTATAGTAACTAAAGCATCATGGTTTTGGTTACTCTGGAAAAACTTGATATCCATATGTAAAAAAATGAAGCTAGACCCCTATTTCTCACTATATATAAAAATCAAATTCACATGGACTAAAGACTTAAATATAAGGCCTGAAACTATAAAACTATTAGAAGAAAACATTGGGGAAATGCTTTAGGACCCTGATCTAGGCAACCATACTTTGGGTAAGATTTCAAAAACATAGGCAACAAAAACAAAAACAAAGTGAATTACATTGAGCTAACAAAGCTTTTACACAGCAAAGAAAACACTCAACCAAGTGAAGGGACAACTTGAAAAGTGAGAGAAAGTATTTACAAACAATCCATTCAATAAGTGATAATAACCAGTGTGTGTATATATGTATGTATGTATATGTGTGTGTGTGTGTGTGTGTGTGTGTATGGAACTCAAGGAATTGCAAAAAAAACTGACTAAAAAATGGACAGATATTTCTCAAAAGAAGAAACAATTGGCCAATAAGCATGTGAATCAATGCCCACTATCACTAATCATCAGAGAAATTCAAATCAAAACCACACATTTAAATGGATATTATCCAAAAAATAAAAAATAACAGATGTTGGCAAGACTACAAAAAAAAAAAAAAAGAATACTTGTCCACTGCTGGTGGGAATGTAAATTAGACACAATATTAAGGTTCCTCAAAAAACTGAAAATAGAACTACCAATGATTCAGCAATCTCACTATTGGGTATACATCCAAAGGAAAGAAAATCAGTGTATGAAAGAAGTATCTGCACACCCATGTTTATTACAGAACTATTCACAATAGTCAAGATATGGAACCAACTTAAGTGTCCATTAATGAATGAACAGATAAAGAAAATATAGTATATATACACAATGGAATATTATCCAGCCATTAAAAAGCATAAAGTCCTGTCATTTGGGGCAACACGGATATAACTGGAGGTGTTAAGTGAAATAACTCAGACACAGAAAAGACAAGTATCAAATGCTCTCACTCATACATGGAACTAAAAAAGTTGATCTCATAGAGGTAGGGGGTAGGATGGTAGCTACCAGGGGCTGGAAGGAGGGGTGGTGATGGTGATGAAGAGAGACTAGTTAATGGATATAAACATACAGTTAGATAGAAAGAATAAGAACAGTAAAGTGGCTATAGTTAACAACAGTTGGTCAGGTGCGGTGGCTCATATCTATAATCCCAGCACTTTGGGTGGGAAGATCACTTGAGGCCAGGCATTGGGGTCCATCCTCAAGTCTAAAATAGCAAGACCCCATCACCCCCCAAAAAATGTTTTTTAATTAGCTGGGTATAGGGACACCTGCCTGTAGTTCTAGCTACCCGGGAGGCTAAGGTATGAAGATTTCTTGAGCCCAAGGGGCTGAGGTTCAAGGGAGCTATGATTCCACTATGCCATTGCACTCCAGCCTGGGCTATGATAAAGACTCTGTCTTAAAAACAAACAAATAAAACCCATCAAAATCCTAATCCCAATAATCTATTGAGAATTTCCAAAAAGCGAGAAGATTTGAAATATCCCCATAAGAAGAAATTATAAATGTTTTAGGTTATTTTAATTTGATCATTCTATATCGTGCGCATGTATTGAAATATCACATGTACCCCATAAGTATGTATAATTGTTATGTATCATTTTATGAAAAAGAAAAATAAAAAGCAAAACACTAAACACTGGAACCAAGAAGAGAAGCCACCTTTCTCTTGCGATGTCTCTCCAGCACCCTCTTTTGGCAAAGTTCCCTGTGTTCTCTGTAAGGGAAAAATGTCATTGGTGCTCTTGATTTTAGGCCTTAGACGTGTACAGAAATCTACATCATCAACTGTCCAGCTCTCAAGACTTTGAACTACACCTCCAGCTTTCTTGGGTCTCCAGCTTACAGATCTTGGGTCTTCTCAACCTCCATAACTGAGTGAGTCAATACCTTATTGTCAGTTACTCTCTCTCTCCCCACACGCACACAGGCACACACACTCTGCACTCTCTATATAGTATTCTATGTATGGTGTATATATACTACTAGTTCTGTTTTTCTGGAGAACTCTGACTAATATGGACAATGTTGCTATGAACATTTGAGAATAAGTATCTGTTTGAGTCCCTGTTTTCAGTTCTTTCGGATATACACCTAGGAGTGGAAATCTATACTTTAATAATAATAAGCCTATATTTAACGTTTTGAGGAGCAACCGAATTATTTTTCAGAGTTGCTGCATCATTTTACATTCCCACCAGCAATGTGGGAAAGTTCCAACACAAATAGGTTGAAAGTGAAAGGACAGAAACCGATATTCCATGCAAATAGTATGCAAAATATAGTGGTGGCTATACTAGTATCAGACACGATTAATTGGACTTCACGAACATTAAGAACATTTATCCTTCTAACCCCACAAAGCTGTTAGCAGCACTGCCCAGATGCCCCACAGGCACTGGCAGGCATTCTCACCAGGACAAAGTGAGCCTGATCTATCTGGATTAGTATCTTCTGGAGCTAGCTAGGAAGTTCTTCCTGCCTTTATCACCACCAAGTAGCTGCTTCTTACGTTCTTCAGCTTTTCTTACTGTACACACTGGGAATGCTGGTCTAAGTTGTTGGAGAAGGAAGTCTGGTGGAGTTTTTATGACACACTTTTGTGCCCTTCTCTGCCAAGCTCTATGCAGGGTCAGTCGCATCACCAACCTTCCAAGTGGACCTGAGTTCTTCAGTCTCCACACAAGATTTGGCTTTTTACTTCACTGAGGAGTCCAGTCTTAGTGAAGACTGCCACAGTGTTATTGGATTTTCTTATTTGATAGTTTGTTTTTATAGCCCTATATTTTTGTCTACATCCCCCCTTTATCAAAATAAAATGTTACAAGGCTTCCGCTTTCTTTCCCTTATCTCTCCCAATGTCCCGTTGTTTCATCAACTAGAGACAACTAGAGTCTGTCTTCGATCTCACCTCATACAGATGTTCATTCTGCTTACCAACATTCCCAGGGATTCCTTGACTCACCCAACCTTACCCCAAACCTCCCACTTTCATTGATATTACTTCCTGAAAACTTGTGGTTTCTGCTCCACTCCCACCCTTTCTATTGAAATGCCTTTGCAGATGGTCACCAATGACATCAGGTTGGAAATTTAAAAAAAAGGAGGGGGATCATTTTCTTCTATGTTGATTTCTTTGGAACACATAAAAATAAAAACAAAACTGTTCCCTAGTTCCCTACGTTTCTTCTTTCCCTTTGACTAAATTGCAGTTCTATTTTCCTCATCCTTCTACCTTTCTGTCCATATGTCTCTCCTACTTGAGCAAGCTGCTTTTCTCACACTCCTCATAAGACAAATATAATTGCAGAGTTTCTGCAGGGTCTTTGGGCAGATGGATGGTTCTGCTGTCAGAAAGCCAAGCCCCTCACAGGTGGCCCCGAGGCATGACCTAGAGCAGGATATGGGGAAAAAAGGGAAACAAACTGTTCTGCCTGAAAACGTAAAAAGCTCTTTCAATGGTGGGAATGTTTTTGCAAGTTATATGGCCTTGAGGAAAATGTTTCTCTTCCTTAATGTGTATTTGAACTACATAGAATGATTGACCTTGAAAGGGCTGGGTGATGCTGTGTTTTCACGTTGTCTGCAGAACAATTTGGAGGGCTCCCCTCATCTGCCACCATGGAGATACCTGAGTAGGTGCTGAACCTCAGTGGGAAAGCCCCGAGGACTGAAGCCACTTGTATTGTCACTCTGGGTTGTTAGCGTACACTCCAGGGAATGGCCTAGTAGTTACCATGTTCTCTAGATGGCCAGTACGGGGTGAGCTTATGGCTCAGTGTTAGAGACCTATTGGGTATAGAAAAGAGATGTGGAGATTTGCACAGCAAAACAGTACATATCAGCACGAGCTTTTGTTTAATGGGGGGAAGAAGAGGATGGGAAGAAGAGTCATGAAAGGAAGACCAGGGAGTTGAGTCTGCCCTGTGTCTTCTCTAGGACTCTAGGATAAAATAATCGTATTTAGCATATGGACTTCAGTTTTCCTCTTTTCTGCATTATAATTTTCTCTAGTTAGCCCCAGAACTTTAGTGAAGTTTTTAACATGCCCCAGAGCCTTATATGAATAGTTTCTGTGGATAAATCAGGGGGCTGTCCAGAGAGAGGACAGGTGACATCTCTGTACCATCCCTACTCCACCCAGGAATATCCTGCTAAGAAGGGACAGGAGACCCACAGGTGCAGGTGGCCACAAGCAGGGCGGGTGGCTGAGGTGGTGCTGAGAGGGAGAGTGTGGTGAGGGTGGGCTGTCACACTCACCCAAACACATCAGAGGAATGAGCCCCCATAAGGGAGACAGACCTCCCTAATTCTGTCTGGATCTCTGTTGTCTGCTCCCCTCCTCCTCCCCTGCAGCACCGTCTCCTCTCTACCTGCTCCCGTGGCCTAAGTGTGCCCACAGAATCAACCCCCTCACTCGTATCACTTCCAGATTTTAGTCACAAGCCTACAACCTATCTCCTGAATTGTCATCCCTATCCCTACTAAGTGACAGTTCGGAAGTACTGCTCACAATTAAGGTGACACTTTGTACCTTTTCTTTTTTCCTGCAACCCTCTGGCCATACTGGCATCTCACTATCTTTCCTATTTTTATTTCCATTGGTTGAACAGCCTTTTCCCATCCCTCAGGCTTGGAATGGGATACTCATCTCTCATGTGATCCTCCATTTGTGGGGCCTCTAGGCTCTTCCTTTGGCCCCTGTGCCCTGATTCCCCTGCCATAGCCCTGAGGTGGCCCCTTGCTCCTGCTGATCCCTGTGCCACCCTGCTGGCTTCCAGCCTCTCCTTCTGGCCTCTTCCAGGACTCCACACTAGGTTCCTATCTTCCTAAAATCTGTTTCAGTCCCTTCCCAGCTGAAAGTCTGCCGTGGTGCCTGTTGCCTACCAGCAGCCTAGACTGCCACATCTGGTATTAAAAAACTCTGACCCCTACATCCTTCCCAGTGGTGTCTCACTGCTTCCCTAACTGTGCTCTGCCTTCCACACAACACTGTACTCTCAGTTTCCTTCTTTCTTATCTCTCCTAGTACTTTCTCCTTGTCGGGAATATTTTTTGCCTTTTTTCAGTGGTTACATCTTTCCCAACCCCCACCTGAAATCCCATTTTATCAAGCTTAAAATTCCTATCTTGGCACCTTAAACTTTTTTTTTTTTTACTGATTGCATATGGCTGTATAGCATATGGTTGTAGGTATGCACGTAGATGTCTTATCTCTTGGACTAAAATAAGAGTCTTGTGAGATTAGAAATGCATTTTCTATTTTGTGTATCTGCCACAGATCTAGTAGAACAGTCAATGCTGGAAGAAACAGCTGAATAAAGGGATGTTCAAGAAGAAAAGGCTAAGAAAGGAGTCATGGGAATTTTGAGCAAATGGTAATTTTTAAAGCTGATCTAACTAATATATATAAATTAGTGCTTGGCTTCTTGTGTCCTTTGAGTTTGATTAAATTTGATTAGAACTCACAGGTCTGAGGAAAATAGCCAAATGGCTTTTCCTTGGACAGCATATATTTTTCCTACCATGGCTGTGTAGGAAGCTCAGATGTGAACACAGAATGAACCTAGTCATTTCCAATTAAAGATAGGTCTTTTGCAAATATCATTGAACTTGTTATTTCTCAAGCCATTTGCAAGTCTGGCTTAATCTGCTAAGAACTACGAGAAAACATAATTTAAATGTAATTAGATTTCTTCTTCCAGAGGAATGTAGATAGGGATTCTAAAAATAAAAGTAGAAGAAAATGACATCATTCAAAGCTGGAGCAGCTCTCAGCCTTTAATTCAGCAGAATTGATATTATTACTCTGGTGTGATTAAATGGTGTTATCGTGTATAACCAAGATATAAAATGGCAAGTTGATACTTATTCTAACAAAATAATTAAATTTTGTTTGATTTGGTTGATAGAAAGTTTTGTTTTTAGTTGTTGATATATACACTTTTTAAGTCCCGGAAAGCGATGTTTTTTACTGAAAACTAACCTTGACAATGTTTTGTTGCATTAAGTATCTGGCTAGTTGTATTGTACTTTTGCCAAATTGCCAGTCTGGAGGAAAAAAATCCATGAAACAGATTTTTTATTGATGACTTGATATTAAGTGGATTGAGCTACATTATTTCTGCTTTTTCATTTTAATCAAAGGAGGATAAGTACTGAAATACTCAGATTCAAAGCTTAGCTGGCTCAAATTCCCAATGGGTCAGGCGTCTCTCTCTCTCACTCTCACACACACACACACACACATATGCATTCTATTGCATCATGTATGTTTTGGGGAACAAATCTTGGGCTCTAGTGGATATTTTTATCCAGTGATCAGAACTTCTAAGATTGAAAAAAAGCATGGATCCCGGAAACCTCCTAATGGGCTGGCATTATGGAAGTTTGCCCAGACTATAAAACTGAATGACCAAAGTCACCTAACCTTTTGGAATCTGTAATCTATCTGTCCTGGTGAAAATGGACATGTTAAGAAAAGAGGAGGGATGTGGCTGTTTCAAGTATGACTGTCAATCAATGAAGCAAATATTTAACATCTGTGGTGGTCATGCCTTGCAGATCAACAGCCACAGGGAGTGTAATTGATCAAGGACCCAGCTGCTGCACTCTGAAATACATCATTGCTTTGGCTGAGGTCATGCCTCCCAAAGGCTATTCTTAGTCAGCACGTGAGCAGGGCAAGGATACTAAGGCAGGTCCATTCCTAGAGCCCTGGGCCTCCTCTGGCTTTGCTGAACCTTCCTTTTATCACATGGCAGGTCAGGAGGCTGTCACCAAATCTCCCCTCCCTCTCTCCTTCACTCAGACTCAGGCATGCAGCGTGGCCCCATGGCTCTTTGAGCTTCTTTTCTCCTTGTACACTTAATCCTGTCTGTTTCTTCTAGTGTGTGCAAAGGGTTCTTTTATGACACATTTGATAAACAAACCTCTGTCAGCAAAATGGAAAGACAGCTCACACTCCTTTGCCTCTTCTCTTGCTCGTGGAGAGCTGAACTTGGGTGCACCAGGCAGGGGTCAATGGGTGCACTTTGATATTTAGCATGAACACAATGAATTTTCTTTTTGTCATCATTCATGTATTTATTACATCCAATCAATTATTCCATCAGCTGTCTCTCCTAAGAAGCTTGATGTCAGTAAGAGCATATTTAAGCAATCATTTATTTGGGTGGTGAATTCAAACTAACTTTTTGTGAATAATTACCACATGCTAACTACGAGGCTGGGCAGACCGGGTGTGGTGGCTCATGTGTGTAGTCCTAGCAGTCTGGGAGGCTGAGGCACAGGAGATCCTTTGAACTCAGGAGTTCAAGACCAGCCTGAGCAAGCGTGAGACCCCATCTCTACTAAAAATAGAAAAATAAGCTGGGGGTTGTGGTGGGTGCCAGCTACTTGGGAGGCTGAGGCAGGAGGACTGTTTGAGCCCAGGAGTTTGAGGTTGAGTTTGAGGTGAGATAGGCTAACCCTACAGCACTCAAGCTTGGGCAACAGAGCATGACTGTCTCCAAAAAAAAAAAAAAAAAAAAAAAAAAGGGTCTAGGATTCAGAGCAGGATGTGTGTATTTCCATTCTGACCTCTGCTCTTGAGGAACATTTAATCTAAATAAAAAGACAAGATTTATGATCACAAAACCATACTTTATAAGAATGTTTGTTGTTCAGTATGTAATACATAATCGTGTGAGGCTGACTAAATATATAGGAAGGCGACAGACCAGAATGTTGCTATGTTTATAGGGTCAAGCCCCACGTTCTCATCTGGAAAAATATTCTTTCCAGATTCTTGTTTGCAGAGATGCCTTCCCTACCCAGAGAGTTTTTATTTCTCTTGGTGACTGTAGCCATCCTCTGGTATATATAAAGATTGTCTCTGTAGCCGGCATGTTTGGAGGGAGGGAGGTTCCACCTCCACCAACTCCTGGAGAGCCAGCTCACAGTAAAAGATTCCCGGGGGCTTTTCCAATCTCTCTGCAGAGAGTAAGCAATACCCTCGAGTCCTCTAGGGGGCAGGCTCCAGGAAGGTGGCATTTAACGTAAATTCGAGCTGTGAAGGTATTTGGCCAATGTTCCTTGTTTTCCAGGTAAAGAAAAGGAAACACAATGAAGGTCAGTGATTTGTCCAGGGTGACACGGTAAGGAATATTTGGGTGCAAGCACAAATTGAACCTCAGTTCTTTTAAATAAACAAACAGAGAAACAGAATTTGTTATAAGTATTCAGAGGGATTTCATGAAACGCAAAGGAAAGGCTAGAGAGAGCTGGGCTGGAAATAAGGCTGTAGAAAGCCATGGAGAACTCGGGGATTCTCTCTCTTTGCATCGTTCAGTCTAACATTTCTTGGTGTCTTGGACCCTGGTTCCCTGCTGTTTAGAGAGCACCTTACTCACATTCCAACTCCAGTCATGCAAAGAAACTGGCTGGCTCTTTGACTCTTTTTAGTCCCCAATCCAAGTTTTAGGAGGAAAGAATCTGATTGGTTCAGTTTGGGACAGCTGTCTAAGTTAGTTGACTTAGCTGTTGCTGGAGGGCAGGGAACTCATAAAATAAACTTGGCTGCACATGCAGTTGGGGAATGGTAGGGAAGAATTCACAGCAAAGGGCAGAAGGATTAAGAGCTGTGCTGGAACCCAAAGACACCTGCTGTAAATGTTGTATACTGAGATTGTAGCACAAACAAGACAGGACCAAATTTTTTCCCTCCTCATCTTTGATGATTTCACTAACACCTTAAGTCTAGGGCATTCCAAAATAGAAGATGCATGCATGCATTTACACAGACACACTCCATGCACACACATATACAATCCTGTGGGTGCATACACTATATGCACACATACACACATATGCATAAATGTGTACACACACTGCCTGCACACCCATGCACACATGCACTAAATATATATATGTGCACACGTGTATGCGCATACATGCTTTACACGCATACATACAGAAACATGCATGTGGGTGGCACCTGTGGCTCAAAGGAGTAGGGCGCCGGCCCCATATGCCAGAGGTGGTGGGTTTAAACCCAGCCCCGGCCAAAAACTGCAAAAAAATACCCCCAAAAAACCCAAAACAGAAACGTGCATGCATGCATGTACATATTCTCACACTCACACACATACACGCATATGTACATTTAAAAAGGATGTTTGACAGGTGGCTGTGAAGACAGAAGGACAGATAATGTCATGTTTCATGTAAGACTTTTTCTCCTTTTATTTTGAAAAATAATTTGTAATTTTATCACTTTCAAGAGAAATACCTAGAATCATAATTTACATTACGTGATTCCTCCAGCTGATTCCATGCTTTAGCAGGTCTAATATGTTTCTAAAGTCTCAACAAAGTGCTCCTCTAAGATGTTGGAGCACTTTGTACCTTCTTTAGCTTTTAGTTTTAAGCTTAGTAAATAGGATGAAATCAAATCATCTGAAGACTTAACATACGCATTTCCCCCTTTTCTGTGATGACCCTTTTGTGTGGTAGATGAAGGAAAGAAGGAAGTGGAGAAGCAGCAGCAGGGATTAGAACAGAGATAAAAGCAACAGAGAGGAGAAAAACAACAGAATCCACAACACCAAAAGTGAATTTGTGGAACAGATCAACTCAAGTGACAAATTAATGCTGGAATTTCGTCTTTGATAGCTCCGTGGTCTCGATGGTTCAAAGAATGAACCCACCGACCACAGATCAGTGGTAAGACAGGATTTGTTTTACAGAAAAGAATACAGAGAAAAAACACCAAAGCTCCTGGCAGAGAAAAAACCCATGTGGGGAGAAAGCTCTCGCTCTGTCTCTCTTTCTATTTCTCCGTTCCTCTCAGCCCGGGTGGTTTGTCGAGAGGTATATATAGTGCATGGCCCTTTGTAGTTACATTAAGCCAGGACTTGGCGGCAAATGAATGGGTACAGTCCCCTCGGCTGGGGTAAGATGAATGAATGTATTAATGAATAGATACAGTCCCTTCCGCTGGGGCCAGGTGAATTAATGCATTAATGAATGGATACAGTCTGTTCCTAAAATTGGCCAGGCCTAGGAAACTTACAGGAAATTGACCTAGATGTAGGAAATTGGGGGTGGGTGGGGGGTGTCCCAGTTGACCCATAAGTACAAGGGGAGGGAGACACTGAGGGGCTGGTGTCTCCCCAGCATTTGTCTGGCCCCTCTGGCCCCTTCCTGCTGAGGGGCGGGGGGTCGTGCCTGTCCTCCAACCTGCTGGTTCCTCTGTCTGCGGCCTTGCCAACACCACTAAGGCGGAGGCGGCAGGTCCTCCTCTCAGCTCGGCCAAGCTGGCTGGGGCACCACCCGCCCTGTATCAAAATCTTTAGCTAGACTAAGAAAAAAAGAGAAGATGCAAATAACCAAAATCAGAAGTGAAAGTGACGATATTACTACAGACTTCATAGAAATTAAAAGTAACATAAGAGAATACTATCAACTGTATGACAACAAATTAGATAATCTAGATGAAATGAACAAGTACCCGGAAACATACAAATCACTGAAAATGACTCCAGAAGACCAGGAGAGTCAACAGACCTGTGCCAGGTAGGGAGATAGAATCAGTAATCAGAAATCTGTCAACAGAGAAAATCCCAGGACAAGATGGCTTCACTGGTGAGTTCTACCAGACATTCAAAAAGAATTACCACTCAGCCTCTTCAAACTCTTCCAAATAAATAGAAGTAGGACGTTTCAAATGCATTTTAATGAGGCAACAATTACATTGATGTCAAAGACAAACAAAGACACTGTAAGAAAAGTACAGACCAATATTACTTATGAATATAGATGCAAAAATTCTCAAAAAAGTTCAGAATAAGCAAATCCATAGAAACAGAGAGTGTATCAGAAATTGCTAGACAATAGAGTGACTTAATGGGTATGGGGCTTTTTTTATGGGACAATGAAAAGAATTTGAAACTAGTTAGAGCTAATGATTGTACATCGTGAGTATTCTAAATACCACTGAATCGTGTACTTTAAAATGGTTAATTTTATATAATGTAAATTTCGCCTCAAGAATAGTACCAAGAACACAGAAAAGTAGGTAATTGTAGCCATACACACACACACACACACACACACACATATGTGCACCCGTATGAATAATATAGATAACCTGCAATTAGATAAATAAACTACCATTTAATAAAGGGTAGATTACTTCATTTTGTGTCATTTAAGGAGTGACAGCCTTATGTGGTGAGCTGCCAACACATTTTCCTAGTGTGAAGATGGTATTCTGAGGCTCTCTTCCTGTCATGATCTACACCTAGTTGGATTCCAGTAGGGCCTGTCATGCAGAGGCTGGCCCACACAATTCACCTCTGAGATCGTAAAACCTAGGCAGCATTTCCAGACCTTCCCAAGGTTCCTAACATTAGGAACAGTGATAGTTTATCCAAATGGCATAAACTGTTCACATTCAAATTTGCAACTGACCCTTTTGACCCTGAAATTTAAAGTTTGTCATGACCAGTGTCGGATTGCACTGAATAATTATTTGCAAGCGCTGGACTCTATAGGTTCAAACAACTCCTTGGTTGAGCCAGTTGGCCAGAGACTGATGTTTGGTTGGACGCAGTATGTCTGCCAGGGCCTGGCTGACCCTCGGGACCAGAGTGACCCTTGGGGCCCAGAGCCTATTTTATGGTTAGGACTTTCTCCTCAATCAGTCAGTCAACCAGCAATCATGCCTGCCTCCCTCCCTTTCTCCTTTCTCTTATTCCAACTTGCTGTTTTTGTATTTGGCAACTTTACAAGAGAAAATAACAGGAAATGCTAAGCTATTTATGTTGGCACAGAAATTGTTAAACCAGTAAACAATTTTCCTTTGCTGTAATATGTGTCAATGTTATTCTCCTCTTCTTTTCTTGGTTAATATTTCATTCACAATTTTTTATCAGGACATTTATTTAATTTCAGTAGTTAGGGGGATATGACAGGGCACTTTTTCCTCCCAATGGGATAGTAAAACAGGTATTTGAGAAGTCAACGATCAGTGATCAGACAAGTTTGGGAGTCCCCGAGTTAAACAAAGACATGCTTCTTTACCATAATATTTCTCAGAGTATTCAAAGGGTAGTCTAAGTTTTCAAACAGGATTTGAGGCATTTCCAAATTTATTTGATCAAGGTATTCTTTTTGTAAGGACATGCTTCTCACATGTTTCAAAGAATAGTAGTTTTCAAAGATTTTTGTCACATATTCCCTAAAAGTATTTTGAAATTATTCACGTCATTGTATGTATATTTGATGTTGATATTTATAACTTTTACATAAGGTAGATACATGCAAATATTTGACATCAAAAATAAAACTGTTATATATAACTGTAAAAAGTTTCCAGAGGAATTTCAAAACTGTAATAATTTAATATTTACTAACATCCATTTAAAAAATTAACTAAGGGCTGGTGGGACTGCAAACTAATATAACTTTTTTAGAAGGAAGTATGGGGAACCTTCAAAAAACTCAAACTAGACCTCCCATTTGATCCTGCAATCCCATTACTAGGCATCTACCCAGAAGAAAAAAAAATCCTTTTACCCCATAAGGACACTTGCACTAGACTATTTATTGCAGTTCCATTTATAATTGCCAAAATGTGGAAACAGCCTAAATCCCCACCAACCCAGGAATGGATTAACAAGCTGTGGTGTATGTATATCATGGACTACTATTCAGCCATTAAGAAGATGGAGACTTTACATCTTTGTATTAACCTGGATGGAAGTGGAACACACTATTCTTGGTAAAGCATCATGAGAATGGAGAAGCAAGAATCCAATGTGACATACCTTTTGGGGGCAGGACACAATTATAAGAAGGACTTTACCTAATAAATGCAATCAATGTAATGTGCTTCTTTGTACTCTCAGTGAATCCCCAATAATAAAAATAAATAAATAAATAAATAAAGGAGTTTTTTTCTTCTTGAACCTGTATTTCCAATTTACTTTCTCCATAGCTACTCTCCTCATACCGTGTTGTTTATGGTTGAAAGTGTCTTATTATGGTAGAATAAACGTACAGAAACTAGAATTTTACTACTCAATGTGTTTGTGATCGTGTAAGCATCGACTTTTTTTCTAGATTGAGTTTTCATTATAATTTTTATTTTAGAACATAACTGATCACAACAAAAGTATATTACCAATTTTAATATATGATAAACATAAAAGTCAAGCTTTTATTAGAAATTAATGCTTAATTCAGGTATAGTGTGATCCAATATTTCCTATGCATTTAATGAAAGGTAGATGATGCTAAAAGCTTAGTAACAGCTAAAATATTAATTTTTTCCTGCTACTAGGAGGTAAAAAATGTTGTAAAATAAAATTAAGTTGAAGATCCACTTATTTGAGTGTTTCACAATACGTTCAAAAGCAATTTTTAACCACTACTTTGAAAATTCTACATCAAATCTGAAAGAAATTATATAACAATTTTATCTTGTTATAATCAATGAATCATGAAAACTTTGACAGTCCCAGAAAACATTATGGTTACACGGAAAGTGATCGTGACATTAACCTCTACTTCTCTGGCTATTTGAAGATCCATTTCTTTCCAGATAATGGCATGTCCCAAGAAAGAGAGTAGATAATAGCTGAGACTGTAAGTAGCTTATATTAAAGTATGAAAGTAATCTCTTCTTGATAATCAATATTTCTCAGGACTGCTGTCTCTTGCTTTGCTCTCCAGGGATTCTTGAGAGAAAATTACACTTTGGCAGTAGCAGAGAGGATAGAGCTTTCTGATTCAGGACTCTAAGATGCACTTTCCAATCAAGGGAATTAGTATGTAAGACGAAAACTATTTATCATCACAGATTTATCTTTTCCAGTTGTCTTTATCTACAAAAATAATGATATAGGTCTATATGTTTTTAGGCTAAGGCACCATAATTCACGTAACCAATTCCCCATTCTTGAGCATCTAGAAGAATCCCTATCTATTATATTCGTAAGTAAATAACTTTTATGCACTGGGAATGGTGTAATTCCCAAAGTGGAGTATTGGGTTAGAGGTCATGAAACTATCTGTTTCTTACACATATTGCCACACTGTTGTCCTGAAAGGTCAAACAGACTTAAAAGTCTGCCCAAGCTGGGTGTTTACATTCCTGTTTATTGGCTTTTCAGGTCCTTCAGGCTATGGTAAAATTCTGTATTTACATTTCTAAAATTGCTGCTGTGCATTGACTCATGGTATTTGCTTGTGTGTAAACTGTCTGCTTTGATCCTGATCAGATGGAACCTACGTATTGATTTTTCATATTTGTGCTCACTCTCCGTCGTTTGGAAAGCATTTAATCAGTGATGTTTGCCCTTCCTCTGCACACAGGTTGTTGGCGTGCCCTTGGCGCACCAGGGCCAGGGGTCCTGTTATCAGGGGAGAAACTGACAGGCGCAGCTGCTCTGCCCTTGAGCCACTTTGAAGTCTAAACAGAAAGCATTTCAGGGTTTATAAGCACTAAGTTAGTGCTTTCAGTGCTATCTGTGAGCAGAGCTGACTCCTGCCCTTTGGGTTTTATCAGTCCTCCTTCCTGGGACCTATTTATGAAATATTCCAAGTTTGAGAACTTCCCTTTTAAGAAGGGAAGAAGAATCTTATAAATTCTCAGTGCCTGTGAAGTCTAATCTACTTAACTAAGGTAACCTATTTACCTAACGTGTTTTACTCTTGTAATGTCTTTCCATTTCTCCAATTCAGCGCTGCTCGCTCAGACTAAAAAGTGAGAATACGCACATCCCCATAACCCAGACCCAGAGTCGCCTCAGTGCCACTGCGTAGGCTGTCAGCTCAAACCTGGATAACTCCAGTATTTCCTCTCGGACTCCATTCTGTGTACCTGGAACTGGAAAAGTCAGAAAAAGAAGTTGGTTTTCCATGCTTAGAAGTTAGATGTGGAGCAGATTAAACTAAGGAGGGGTAGCCCATGAGGACAGGGCCTTAGCTCAGGGGGTTGTGGCCCCAGTTGTCCTGAAAAGGGCAGGTGCAAAGCCAGCAGGAGACTCTTGGGGTCAATCAATTCTGCCTTTAGGGTGGCTGCTAAGGGAGCTGGAGGGAGGAGAGTGTCTTTCCATCTGATAATGACCATTAATCTGCTTTCCCCAGAAATCTCCAAACACTGGGTGATCAGTTCAGGAGTTATTGCAAGGGGGACAAATCATTCACATAAGGCCCAATGAGTCAGATGGCATCAGCACTCGGTCTCCCTTCAGAGCACTTTGAAGTTGGCCACAGACTCATGCAGCCGTGGAAGAGACCTAAGTGCTCCTTGAAAATCCAACAAATACAAAATTGAAGTGGAGAAGATATTCTCCTGTCACGAGATAGAGGTGTTTGGGGAGAAAAATGAAATTGCTTAAAAGTTCTCTTAATCATAGCACCAATGATGGGTAAGATTCCCAAAGGGGGGACAACCTAAGACAGGATATGGAGAGGCTGCATGGTGGATTACATTCATAGTACCCAAAGACGGGTAAGATCACTCTGCGTTCAGTCAACCTAAGACAGGGACCAAACCATTGATG